>JBBBDQ010000230.1:7500-180000 GCA_037127315.1 Ascarosepion bandense | reverse complement strand
ATTATTAAAATTTTAATTATCAATTTAATTATTTTAATATCTATTTAATTATTATTTTACTAAAATGTACTTTTTATATTTGTATAAATAGTTACTTTTATATTAAGCTTTTTAAATTCTCTATACGTTATTTTCTTTAATTTTAGCTATCTTAAAATTTGTGACATTGCTCACTATCATAAAGCCGTCATCCTTGTATATTCTAATATCTTCAGTATTAAATCTTTATCAGCTGTAAGAAGAGAACAAATAAGTCACCAATATTTCAGAACCTAGCAGAGTCTTAAGATTCCATAGATATATCGAAGTTAACTTCCATGGAATTAATTTTATTCCACTGTTGTTTTTTATGAATGAGAAAAGATTTTTTGGCATTCATTTTAATTTTTCCCTCCTCCTTTGATATAGCCGAATAAACAGCGGCAAAATTCTAATGCTTTAACAAATAAATAAATAATATTTCTATAAATACTTTCACGGCTTCTGCTCCGATGAACTTAGATCACTGGTGCCCCCTAAATACGAATTTGCACGAGATACTAGATTAGCAACTAAATCCCACCATTTTACAGTGAAACCGATAAAATGTAGCCGTAACTTCTACTCCAATAGTTTCTTTCCTCGCACTTCCCGACTGTGGAATTCTCTTCCAAACGATTGCTTCCCCGACGGCTACAATCTCCAGGAGTTTAAATGTAAGGTCAATAGACACCTCCTAACACACTAACCTGCTCCCATTCTATCAAGCACTCTTCCCATCTGCCTAACCCTCATCCTCGCTATCCTTACTCATCTGTCACCTTCCTCCTGACTATGTAGCCCCATGCGCAATAGTGGCAGTGGAATGCCTTGCTTGGGTTGAGATGATTAAAAAAAATAAAAAATAAAAAAAATAATTCCTTTGCTATCGTTGGATAATACTCCTCAATGTTGAATTGGATATAAGAAAAGGTTTTTTTTCTTTTATATTTTAAAACCAATTTGTTACATCAATAGTATCCTTCCATTTTAATCCAAGATATACTATAATTTATTTATTTACTCTTTCAAGTATTTTTTTACTAATTTTTTCTATCTCGGGTCTTGTGAGATTTATCTTTCTAGCAGTAGGATTAGTATTAAAATTTTCCTTGTGATCTTTGATGTTCATATAACACAACTTTGTGCGGAGTTTTGCTAATTTGTCGCTTATTTTCAGTCTATCTGGGTTTTTTTTACTAGAGGTATTAATATTATCAACTAAATTATATATGTTGATATCAATTTTTTATAGTTCTTTGTTAAATTTTTTTTTGTTAAGCTTTTAACGATCAGAGTATTGTATTACACTGCCTTTGAGAACTCTGAATTGTAAAATGGTTGGTTCTCTTCACCTGGATATATATATATAGTGTAACGGTTGTTACAATGTTTATAAATTCATAGTATAACTACACAAAAAAATTCTGATGTTTCGAAGCCAGCCCATTATGATTTTGGTGATTTCTTAGAAAAAACCTTCCTCAGGTGATTTCTAAAAATCACCTGAGGAAGGATTTTTCTAAGAAATCACCTGAGGAAGAAGCCAAAATCATAATGGGCTGCCTTCGAAACATGAGACTTTTTTGTGTAGTGATACTATGAAGTAAAAACATTGTAACAACCATTACAGTATAACGCTCTACATTTGTATCGAGCACTCTTTATAAAAGTAAATGCATGAACAAGAGGTAAATAAACCTACGAGTTCTACAACTTGGTTACAATATATATATATATATATATATATATATATATATATATATATACACAAACATTTACCTTAGCTGATTGTTGTTTTATTCAGTGCAGAGCTTTGTACACGGTACGTTTTGTAATTATTCGGTCCACTCTAAAGAATGTTTCATCAATTGATTGAAGATTCTCAATTTTTTCGTTATATTTAATTGATATTTATGCTTGATGTAATTAATGGATTCTCAAGTTATTGTTTTCAGCTGGGTTTTCCCTCTTTTTCTATATGTCTGTGTACACCTGTGCTTATATATAAGTGTTTATGCGTCAAATGTGTTTTTGCAGTGGTTATGTCGCCTTTTCATAATCTCTTTATGATCTCGCCCTATTCTTCTCCATTTTTTTTTCGCATCTAAATTTGAAAAAATAATGTAACAATCTTATTTCTTGTATATATACTGCATAAGTAAATAAAAGTTTTGTTGCATCCCCGAGGTGTATACGATATACAGAGAAAGTGTCCTGCGGCAGTATTCAGCACGCTATTCAATGATACACGGATATACACAAAACAGTACAATAGTTACAATAACAAACAAGACAGACCTTACAAGACAAAGAAAAGGCGTTTAGATCACAATAGTCGCCGATTTAATCAGTTCGAATGTTATTCGGAGGACACTCGAATATTACGCCTCAAATTATACAATTACTAGCTGTATAGCCCGACGTTGCTCGGGTGTAATGAGAGCTTTAAAACTAATCCATAGTGCTGGAGCTCAGATTCAACCGAAAGAATATTTTTGTGAAGTTTGGTGAGAATCGGATAAAAATTGTGGATTTGTATAAAGGACATACAGACAGATAAACAGACATACACACAAAATCTTGCCTTTTATATATATATATATATATATATATAATCGATTTTCTACACTATTGTAAGAACTGCAACCTTGAAACTTATGAATATCGTTTCTTATGTCTTTGTCTATGAGTGTATCAAATTTGATTAAAATCGGACCACTCCTATAAGCCGATTTTTTCGACTATCGATTTTCGATTTTTATCGGGGGTACCTCGGCACAAAACCTAGCTAAGAACACTCGCAGACGCTTATAGTACAACTGTGTAAATTTTCAAGAAATCGGTTCAGCCGTTTCGGAGTCTATAGGTAAGGGACACACACACACACAGACACACACACAGAGACAAAGTTCCATTTATAAATAATTTTAGATTACTTAAATAGACTATTTTAGCCTTTGGCCATTCCATCATTGTGAGTGCTGCAGTGGTTAGACACTCTACAACCAATTTTAAAATATTTCAGCATATCATGTTTCGCAGATACATCGTTCAGATAATCCGAGTTAAAAAATTTAATTGAATAAATGAATTCAATTCCTCAATTTTTTCATTACACATATGTTTTAATTATATTTTTTCATCGATTATATATTGTTTATTATATATATTGTTTATTACACATGCGTTAAAAATGACATCTCCCCTCAAAAATGTATTATCCTACCACCTGTGTCACATCCATAATAAAAAGAATCTATTTAAACTTAGGATAAAACTAAGTAAATAAAATAATAAGTCACTAATAAACAAAACATTCCAGTAAAATTTGACAGTGAGGTTTATTCCATCTCGTGTAATAACTGCCTCAAAATATAGATAGGAGAAAACTGAAGGAATATAATGATGTAATGAATATGTAATGAATTATCATACACCTTGGTTCCCCCTCAGAGTATTGTAACTGACTGGTGTCAGCCATGAATATAGACGAAGGCGACGACGCAAAGAGGTCTACGTCAAGAGGTCTGCGTCCATAGATCTACCGCTAGAGGTCTGTCAGTCTACGACTATTGGTCTACGGCTATTGACTATGTCTACGTCTTAGGATACTGCATACGAAGAGTAACGTCACTTGCGTCTACGTGCTAGATTGTCCTACTCAGTTACATTTGCCAAAACCGCTTGCTACCTCGAATGATATATCTATATCCCTTTCCGGGACATAGCATATATATATAAGAGAATATATGAACAATAACAGACCTTTAACAAAATAAGATATCAACTGCGCAGGTTGCCCAATATAACGAAACTGACCACAATTTTGACAAAAAAAAAATGCTATTCTGATAAATGGAGAAAACAATTCACGAATATATAAATGTTTAAAAGTGCCTTAGTCGCAAAACCATCTGCAAGAAATCTTCCCTCTGGATCCTACAACATTCTACTATTCCATATTATCATAGTGTTGGATAACCTAATATAAAAAATAGAAGAAAAAAAAAAGTAAAAAAAAGAAGTAAAAGACTTTAAATAAATTCGGCTATATATATATAAAACGCATAGAAATTTCAATACCAATTTGTCTTGTGCGTGTGTAGTCGTGCTAACAGAATAAATTAAATCCAATGAAGTGTCGAATAGGGAAAGGCGTCAGAAGTTAACTTTTCCTATCTTTTCAAATATTTCCCCATTACATATATATATATATATATATATATATACGATACCTGATACGCTAAAAATCTACCCCATTCTATCGAGCGCCCATAGCTCAGAATTAGAATCGCCGACTGAGGCCAATTCGGTCAGGTTTCAATCCTGGGTTAAAAGAAATTGTATGTCTAACTGTACTGATGAACTGTGATACAGCGAAATAGATCTGTCTGCGGATGACTATATATATATATATATATATATATATATATATATATATATATATTAGGTAGATATGGCTGGAATAAAATTCCGTATAAAAAACACTTTTCTTAAAGGACGTGCATAATACGAAGTAGAACGAATAATATTTAGAATTTTTAACATAATCATGTTATAATATCGCTACAAAAATAACCATTTTCTTTCAATAATAACTGTGTCTTTTTAAGTGAATATGTTAACACTAAGTTGAAGTGTTTTAAAAGGTTCAAAAGTAGCCAAACCCACGAAAAATAAGCTCACAGGAACATGAAATTAATTTTCACAATATAATTTATTAACCAATCAGTTACGTTGCCTCAACCGCTATTCAAGCTTTTCAAAAACAAATATTTTTGTAGTTTGCTATAGAAAAATTGAAGGCTCACTCAGAAAATGATTAACAATCATTTCTCTCCTAAAAATCGAAATTAAAAATTGGAAAATATATTTATCAATCAAGGAAACTTGTTCAGTAAATTTAACATTTAACTTTCTGTGATTCCATGTTTCGTACAAACAGCCTAACGTTAATTAATTGTATTTAGACTTCAGTATAAATCAACAACCACATTGTATACAATAACAAATTCTCAAATTTTCCCACATGCAGATTAACACATTAGTGTACAAATTCCTTTTTTTAAATATTTTATAAACCAGTTTGCACAATTTAAATTACAGCAAGATAAAAACGAAGTGTAATTTTAGCAGCAGTATTAGCATTGTTATTATAAACTGTTAATAAAATCACATCATACACACATATAACGTAGATCGTGAATTTCTTTTTTTTAAGAATTCACAGTTTACTTTCACCTTAAAATTATATTTCGTACGCACTTTCTCTGAGGAGATCTATAGCTTGTCTTTTTCAACCTATAATAAAAAATGCATTTTTTATAATCAATAAATAATATTATTTTTACTTGTAGCGTTGTTTGAAGATTTTTTCAACTCATCACTTTTCACATGGCTTTCCCCTACATCCATACATATGTGCGTGTGTGTGTGTTTGGTACATGTGTGTGTGTGCGTGTTTGAAAAGAGAGAAATGCCTAAAGATACTTAAACAAATAGTGATATTCTTAACGGAGATAATGAAATAACGGGAAGTTTTACTGATCCCAAGGGGAGAGTACCTAGTTAAAAAGTAATAAAAAACAAAATTTCCAGACAGACACCATGAATATTTGCAAGACGAGGTGTGCTTATGAAATGGTTAAACCGCGAGCAGGATATTGTAACTATGGGAAATAAATAGCCACTGGAAAATAAGTTTTTTATATTTTGCTAAACTTAATTGTCGAATAAAGAATTTAAAAGAAAAATGAATTATTTTCTCAGTGTCATGTCATTAACTGTTTCGGTTCATGAGTTGGGTGATCACATATAGTATGTCCTTACTTAATCACAACTTGCAAGCAAATTATTTACAATTGCTATAACCGTTTGAAGCGTTTTGTATTTTCTCATTCTTAAAGTGAATACAAATTATTTATATTTAATATAAGCTTTTGAAAATATTTTGGCTAAAACTATTTGAATCCAAAGTCGTGTCTTTTTCTTGGAAATAATTTGTATTAGTTTACTATGATTTAAAGAATTTCGGCTCAAACTTTTTGGATCCAACCTCATAGACAATTTTTACATCAAAGTTAAAATCAGATCTTTCTATTTCCTCTAATATTCTAATTAATTTCTGCTTCAAATGTTTGATTTCAGTCCCATTCAGCTTTCCATATACCCAAATAGGACTAATTATTTCTATTGTTAACTGATGTGATATTGAGAATTTAATGGAGTCTACAAAAACTCTATCTTTACGTAACTATAAATCTTTCATACATTCTTACAGGATAGCTATACATATTTCAATTGAAGGAATTATTATTTCAAGTATAAATGTCTCTTTTTTATTGACGTGGCGGTAATAAATTACTTAGATGTGTAGAATCTTTTTTTCCGCCCAACAGCTTCCTATACTACCAAATGCACTCAGGGATAGGGCAATGCAAGGACCATATGTTACTGGGCCAAACCCTAAAGCGCGTCCGTTGTCGGTGCAACTGGATCGTGAGAACCTCGTTCACATCTAATTGCTTGTCTGGTATGTTTTTTTTTTCTCGTTACTCACTTTGACACATGATCGTTGTTCGTTCCACCCTGTTACCAACGAAAAATGTTTTCTCAAGAAAACGAAATTAATAAAGTAAGAAAGAAAGGAAGAGATATAGTGAGAGAGGAGAGATTTTGCTTGAAGTGTTCTTTTTATTTTTTGGTTTTTTATTTATTTGAAAAATAAAGCCGGTGTGAATACTAGGGTTACATCTCAAATTATGACAACATATTTATTCCACTCTAGTTTTAAAAGTGAACATAATAATAATAATAATAATGATAATAGTAATAATAATAATTTTTTAAACTAGCGTATTTCTCTTTGAGTTCTAATCGCGTCGCTGTCAGCTGTCGCTTGGCAACCCATTTAGAAGAAGAAAAACTCCGAACAACAACCCGCAATTCAAGGTGTTAATCGTGCCGAGGAGTGAATGGCTACTGCGTTATGTGGTCACAAACGATTCCCTACAGACTTCGGAACCCTGTTTGTAAAAGACCGTTAACCAACGTGCCGGTCAACTTTGGGTGGACTTATGACCCGTGCGTCACTCGTGGGAAAAAATATGAGAATTACAAATAGAAATAAAAAGTCCAGTATAGCTCTTCCAGTGGATAAACAGGGAGCCCGTCTTTCAGGAGGGAACTTACCTGAGGTCGAAAAATTTGACATAGGAACAAGCTTCTACACAAAGAATGAATCTTCAGGTCCCCACAACCAGGACAATCCTAATGATAGTCTTGAAAATTCTCTAGCTAGATCTATAACCGTATATTTAAAGAAAAAGATGGTCTCGTTATGACTGCATTTAATGAAGCGTTAAAAACATGAAATGGAGCCATAACAACACACCACGACCTGCCTTAGGTCTTCCCGTAGAGTTGGTAGGTAGTGCGACCATAGCAGAAATAGAAATATGATGAAAATGACAACATAATAATAAAGAAACAAAAGGAAATCCCACCTTATGAGACATGTTGATCCCCAAAAATGACGTGTTAGCTTGTGGTCAGATATCTGTGGTTCTTGTACATTTACTGCGATGAAGTAACATGGAATTTTATTGGCAGCGTTAAATACGGAAATGTACTGAACTGTTACGTAATATCAAGCCTTCTATATAGCTGTAAATGGTGGAAAAACGCCCCACAGAGGGACTCACAAGGAATGGACAAGTAAGCAAAATCAAAGATACTAAGTTGATAGAAACAGAGAGAAAATTTATATTTAATATCAGGAAGCGACAGTTGAAATTACTTAAGCACATAATAAGGAAAGAAGGATTTGACATTTTGACCCTCACAAGACAGACTAAATGCAAGACAGACGAGAACAATGTATAACTTAGTAAGCTTGAGTTATCGGATAACGGAGTAAGGTTTAGGCTAGTTTACAAAAATTACATTTAATTACGAACTACAAAAGACAGAAAGTGCTGAAGTGCCATAATCGCCTACAACCTTATGGACAGGATGCATAGAAGAAATGAAAATGAGTCACCATTTTTCTATGTCGTATACTGTTAAAGATTTTTGCCTTTTAACTTATGGTTATGTTATGGTGCCCTCCTACGAGTAATGGACTCTTCCTCTTACCCGCAGAAGGCAGTTAAAGACAGCAGCTAATACGCAGTTAAAGCCCTCTACTAGTCAGGTAATACGCAGCGTAACTGTACCGTTCGGAATTCCTTTTTTTTTATTTATTTAATTACTAACACATACCTTGTACATATATTCTTGTTATAGGAATACACATTTTTCAACCTACCTTCTGTGTTCCGTGTCTTACTTCTAGCATAAATCGTTCACTACAACTTTGCAGTGAAGCTTTGTCCCAACCATCCTACAAAAAATTGGCGATGAGGATGCAAAACATTTTACTATTTACTTTTAATTTATATTCCGTCAACAATACTTTTTTCACACCTGGGAATTAGAATAAAATTTTGGAGAGAGACTGAATCATATTTGTCTCAATTCGAAAAAATTTAACTTATTGTATCAAATGCTTTAACCGTTTCAGTATTGGGAACTTCATGAATTAAAGAAAAATAAATGTTAACAAAAATTAAGTAAGAAAAAACAATTGTTGCAAAAGTTTTCTAGTGATCCTTGAGTGAATTACAAAGAAAATATTTGATTTTTCGGACAATTTTTAACTTTCGTGCGGTGTCAAAGGGACAATTTTCTAGTCACTTGACACCGCAATTTTATTAACCTCACTCCTTGGGTACATTTTTTTCTTCTTCATTTGCTGTGTCTCTTCAGGACATAAGCGATCATAGATTTTCAATTAGCCTTGTCTCTTGTGATTCTCAATATTTTTCCTCTACGTATCACTCTCCACTCCGCCATATACTTGCTCATGAATATCAAATAATGTCTTTGCGCTCCTTTCCTCTGTCTCTCTATCTTTCTCTACATCCTGGGAGTATTATATTCTCTAGCTAGTCTTTTCTCATTACGTGTCTCAGTAACATCAGCTCTGTCTTCCTCATGTCAAGTATTAGTTTTGTTCTCGCTTGCATCCTCTCCAACACCTCATTGTTGCTCATGTGTCAGACCATGGTATCCTCAGCATGTTTTTGGATAACCAGTTTTTTGCTTCCTCAAGCCTTTACTTCATCCTTAAGGAGATCGTTCAACATTTACTTCCATACAGAAAGGCAGATATCACATAGCATTCCAGCACTCTTTTGTTTGTTTCCAATAAGATTATTCTATCTCTCAGTACTCTGGTTAGCTTTTGGATTGCGTCCTTGGCCAATGACAATAAGTCTTCTGATCTCAACGTCGCACTTTCCATCCTCTGTCAGTACGCTTCTCAGGTATTTAAGTTTCTTTACTGTTTATTTTAGTTTATTCAACCTATAGTTGGTATATTGATCTCTTCTATATGCTGATCATACATTATGTTTTCTTAAAGATTATGCTCAGTCCTTTCTCCTCGCTACCTTCTGTAGGAGGTCCTGCATTTTCTTTCCTTGTTTGATATCAGCACCGTGTAATTCGCATATTTTACATTGTTGGGATTGTGGTTGCTAACAGGAATAACAGGACAGATTCGGTTCTATAGCCTTGGCTGGCAACCAGTCTACCGCAGAAAGTAATGGCAACCTACTGCGGGATAATCTACCCAGTCAGTCATTTTTCTTTCGAGACATGATCTGACTGACTGACTGACTGGTAACACAAGTGAACTAAGCAAGACATCTTAAATAAAGAAATCAATGAGATTCCAGGGTCAAAGTTCGAGAGAGTCCTCATAGTGTCTTCGGTAGATTATCGCTGGAGTCAGCCAAAACATAATAATATGACAATAGCGATGGCAACGATGAATCGAAATATTTTGTGCGGCGCACATTATTGCAGCGATGAAGAGAAGTTAGATCCACGTTAGTGTTACTTATTTTCTTGTGTTACTTAATTAAAGATATTCTTAAGTATAAATTTACCCTACTTCCCCACTGGAGCGAGATGTGACACACGGTCGGTTTTTAATGTGCGGAGCCCGGAGGCGTACGGGCGGGCTAAGTTACAAATATTACACAGTTCCCGAAACCGCCAGTCACGCTGGCCCTTGTGACGAGCAACTGATCCACCCCGCTGGTGCAATCGGGGTCGGGACACTGTTCCCCGGGACCGGGCATCTACTCAGTATGATTTTTCTCAGATGCATATCTGTCCTCGGACAGAGCTAGAACTGAGCCGCACTCTCTCTTTGAGAACAGAGACGCAACTGAGAAATGATTCGGATCCCTACTTGATTTGTATCAGGTAAGTAATTTTATTTACTAAGTGCTATTTAGATGTGGCACAAGGTCGAAAGTGTGGGGTACTCAGTGAAGAGCGAACACACTACTCAGTTGTAATTATTCTAGCGAGACAAGATTGTTAACCAGTACACTACGATGAGGTGCCTAAAGATATTCTTAATTATGGAAGAAATATTAGACCAACTGGTTAAAAAAGAACAACAACATAAAAGCAGCAGCAGCATCTGCTGGAACTACAAAAACAAGAAAATTAATCGAAATAATAAAAATTAATTGAAATAATAAAAAAAGGTCGTCATGTTCTTTAACTCCCGATGCGGTGGAAATTGCCATAACTGAATTAACATAAAACTAAAATGCTGAACTTAATTTTTCTGCTTATTGACAAAGAAGACTGAGAGGACGAGAAAAACAAAACATTTGTGGAGAAAGTTACAGCAGCAGAACAGGAAAATTACTGTAATTTTTAACTACCGAGAAAACAAGTAGAAGGATGAGTGGCTTTGAAGAAACGGTTAATATTCTAACTAAAATATTTAGCGAGAAAAGATCGTTATTCAATACTAGTCTGACGGGAAAATAAGATGAAGATATTGTCACATATGCTGGAATTGGTAACAACAAGTGTGAAAAATTCAAGTGAAACAAACCGACACCTGATATGTTTCAAGGATTATTTTGTTCAATATCTAATGATGAAAAAAACGCAGAAATACGTAATAAAATTCTAAAAAACTTGGACACATGGAGGAAATTTAGGAAAAAAATACTCGTATATAAAAGTCAAAGAAATACGTGGAAAATGAAAAATTGATCCATGTTTCATATATTGAAAGTTATGTCTCGGAAATTATTATGCTTTTAATAATTTAACGTTCTACAAATTTGGAAAAGTATGACATAAAAGGCACACTGTTAAACTAAAGCAAGAAAAATTCTCATAGAAGAAATCGTACAAAGCGTTGAGACAGAAAAACAATCACAGAACCCCCTGTAAATTTTATGTGAAAATAAATAATGACGGTGTACAAATTCAGCTCACCGGGAGTGATATCACTATAACGAACGAAGCCATATTAAAAGCTAGTTTAAAAATAACTATGTAAACATTTCAGAATAAATTAGACTAAACTATCGCCCGGTTCACACTCCACCCACGTCTATTGAACAGGTGAAGAGGCTCACCCCTTATTCCCTGTTTAGGATGTGGTTTCCGGCTTTCTCTTTTCCAATCTTTTCACTCTCACGTAGCCCCCTGCGCATCAGTGGCGTTATCGCCTTGCTCGGGGTGATATGATTAAAAAAAAAAAAAAAAAAGAAATTCCGATGGTCTCTCGGACAAAATAGGTTGATGCTCCAAAGTCAAAGAAAAATTTCAAATGAAACACAGAACAACAACAGGGATTAAACTGAAACGTAGTGTACCCAGAACACCCAAGATTCATGTCAACGAAGAAATAGACAGACTTGAAAAAAAGGGTGTAATTAAAAAAACTGAGCATTCCAAATTACATCACTACCAGTGTAAAGAAAAAAAAATAGAATGGTCTTCTTCTTCTTCTTCTTCTTCTTCTTCTTCTTCTTCTTCTTCTATGTGCCTTGTCCTATCATGACCTAGCCGATGATGGGTTTTTTACGTCTCCCTATCCCTGGTGCCACTTGGCATGCTTTCTCCTGTTTCACCACGCAACCCCATTCTGTTATCTACCTGATCAGGTCTTTCAAATATGTTAACCACTGCTTCACCTTCTCTCTTTTTCCCTCTATCTGGCCTGTTAGTATCATGTTCTCCAAACCCTCCTTCCTCATTGCATGTTCCAGGAACTTTAGCTGTCTCTTACTGATGCTCGGTATTAATTTCCTTTTCGTTTCCATCCTTTTCAAAACCTCATTATTACACACATGCTCGATTTCGTATTTGTCTATATTTCTGAGATGACGTAGGATTTACAGTGTTTACATTAATCGGACTATTGTCCTCATCTTTTTTGCAATTTCTACAATGTTTCCGCCGTTGTACGCTCCGGCTTTCTTCAGGTGCTAGGAATTTCGAACCGAACTCTTTATTACAATCATTGGGGTATATCATCTCTACGCAAGGAATGAGAATGATATACTCAAGTGATTATAATAAACGGTACTGATCGATATTCTTAGCAGCCTAAGAAGGCCAAAGCGGACAACGGCTGAAACATCGTATAAGAGGCAACAAAGATGAAGACAATAGTCCGAATAATGTAACTAATGTACATTGCATTCGTGTTTGTGCTAACTTTTCGACAGGTTAAGCAAATATCTAGAATTATATAATTACATCCAGTTGATATGTTTTGAAATTAAGCGGTTGATAAAAAGTTTCGAAGCTGGATCTTTCTGAAGCGTATTTGCAAATACAGGTTGAATAAGAAAGAAAAAAAAACAGACAGAAAGAAGGAAAGAAAACAAGGAAAAAATGGAACACAAAATCTCTCGAACTCAGTAAAAGAAAAGATTTACTCAAGAAAGATAATTTATGAGTTTTGTATTGCGTTTTTACCATACAAAGAATTCGTTGAATATACAAGTATGTCTACTAGAAAAGGAAACCTTAAGGAATACAAGTGTTTGTCCAAAAAACTAAAGAGATACAAAGTCTATTTCGTGGCAAACTCACCAGAAAGAGGAGTGGTGAATATTAAGAAATAAAAACATAAAGATATTTATGAAAATGAAAAAAATTCAAAAAGCAGGATGTTGTAGAGTAAATAAGTCAGTTAGTTAATTCTGTAACTAAATCCAGTTGTTTTGAAATTATACGGTTGAAAAAAAGTTTCGAAGCTGGACCTTTCTGAAGTGTATTTGCAAATATAAGTTGAATAAGAATGAAAAAAAAAACGGACAGAAAGAAGGAAAGAAAGAAGGGGAAGAAAATGGAACACAAAAACTCTCGGATTCAGTTAAAGAAAAGATTTACTGAAGAAAGATAACTTATAAGTCCTGTATTGCATTTTTGCCATACATAGAATTCGTTGAATATACAAGTATGTCTGCTAGAAAAGAAAAACTTAAGGAATACAAGTGTTTGTCCAAAAAACTAAAGAGATACAAAGTTCAGCACGTGGCAAACTTACCAGAAAGAGGAGGGGTGAATATTAAGAAATAAAAAAATAAAGATATTTATGAAAATGAAAAATGATTAAAAAAACAGGATGTTGTAGAGTAAATAGGTCAGTTAGTCAATTAAGTGCCATACGTGATACACACTTTGGGCGATCATGTCTCAAAAGAGACATGACTGAGTAGGCAGTAGATTATCCCGGAGTAGTTTGCCATTGCCTTCTGCGGTAGACTGATTGCCAGTTAAGGCTATAGAACCCAACCTGTCCTATTATTTAACCCATAATTGGCTAGAAGGGACGGATTAATATATTTCCCCTGCTGTTCTCCTCGGGCTTCTCGATAAGGTTCAGAGGAGGGTCTGTAATGTGATAGATACCGACTTGGCAGACCGCCTGCAGTCTCTCTCCCACCGGCGCGACGTGGCTTCCCTGTGTCTCTTCTATAAATACTTTCCACGGCTTCTGCTCCGATGAAATTAGATCACTGGTGCCCCCTAAATACGAATTTGCACGAGATACTAGATTAGCAACTAGATCCCACCCTTTTACAGTGAAACCGATAAAATGCAGCCATAACTTCTACTCCAACAGTTTCTTTCCTCGCACTTCCCGACTGTGGAATTCTCTTCCAAACGATTGCTTCCCCGACGGCTACAATCTCCAGGAGTTTAAATGTAAGGTCAATACACACCTCCTAACACACTAACCTGCTCCCATTCTATCAAGCACTCTTCCCATCTGCCTAACCCTCATCCTCGCTATCCTTACTCATCTGTCACCTTCCTCCTGACATTCCCTATGTCTAACCACTCCTTCTCTTTACCTTCGCCTATGTAGCCCCATGCGCAATAGTGGCAGTGGAATGCCTTGCTTGGGGTGAGATGATTAAAAAAAAAATATTTATACGTAAGTGAATGCAAGGAATTCAACTGGAATGTGTCGTTCCGGCCGACATTCACTGCACCACGAAGCACATAAGTAAGAAAGGGTAAATAAGAAACTCTCCTAACACAAAAGAACTAAATAAATCGCCTTAAATTAAGAACTCACAAGAAGTTCAGCGACAAAATTCCGCGCGATCACGAAATTATCAGAGAATCTATGCCTTTGGGTAGAGAGTGATTCAATCAGTCTCAGTCTACCGAGAAAGACAGACTCTCTGCCTCCGAGAGTTCGACTCAGTCGAGGCTTTTTTGGGGAAGTGTGACTCGCCTGGTGTGGTCGGATGTGTGTTGTGGTGCAGTGGATATCGGCTCGGAAAGAGAAATCGGGGAGCCGAGTTCGAATTCCTTGCATTCACTTACGCGCAAATACCCTTGGGAAAGGTATTAATCCGTCTCTTACTTCCAGTTATGGGTTAAATAACAGGAACAGATTGGGTTCTATAGCCTTGGCTGGCAACCAGTCTACCGCAGAAAGCAATGGCAACCTACTGCGGGATAACCTTCAGCTCAGTCAGTCATGTATCTTTCGAGACATGATCACCCAAGCGTGTTTCACTTTTGGCACTTCACTGACTGACTGACTCGGCTGAGATAAAAAAAACATGCATAGTGCTTGCTGCTGCTTATGTGGCGTTGGACAAAATTTGAACGTTGTCGAATGTACCAGATCGCGTTCTTCCTTTAGCACTACTTTGTGTGAAAACTCTTTTCATGGGTGAGAACTTTGGGTAAATACTCAGAATTCTACCAGAACTCATACATGTCATACGCTCTGACTTCGTGCAGTCGAGTGTACTTCTGCGGGCAAAGACTCGGTTGAGAGAAATAGACAAGCCCGATCGCGCGTATGTGGGATCTGGGGAAATTCGATCGAGTGTATGAGCTGAGAAACCCTACATAAAAAACTGACCTTTGCAGTGAAGGAGGAATTAGGTAAATATCCAGAGTTTCGCAAGAGCTCACAGTTTTCAAGTACTATTCAGTGATGAACCATGAGGCAACAGAAATAAGGTACTTTAAGCTGAGTAAAACATTGGCTGAATAAGTGATCAACGGCGAAGTTTTACAGAACATCGAAGCGAAAAAGACACTTAGACTTAACATCAAAAGCACCGATAACCATATTCTTAGAAATCTCTATGGTATATGATGAGGAATGGGGGCTTGGAGAAATTGATATCGACAGGACATACTGAAGACAAATACGACAGAAGAAAGCATTGCCTAACCCACAGAAAAATGTAGAAAAAGAAAAATTAATCCATGTTTAAGATGTGGAAGGTTACATCTCGGAGACAATTGTCCTTTTAAGAATTTAAATTACTACAAGTGTGGAAAATAGAAAATAAGATGTCACACTGCAAAACTACAGAAAGCAAAAATTCCACAGAAAAAAATCGGTAGACCTATTAGTTTAGTTACTTAGCTTGTGTAAACGATAGGAAAAATAGTTGTTTTAGGAGAGGTAGGAAAAAATTAAAGTTTACTAAGAGCGACAAAGGACAGGAAATCGTGGACACCCGTCAGTCTTGAAAAACACAGCTTATAGTAGGAGAAGAAAGATGAAGAAGAAGAAGAAGACGAAGAAGAAGAAGAAGAAGAAGAAAGATGAAGAAGAAGACGAAGAAGAAGAGGAAGAAGAATAAAAAGAGGAGGAAGAAGAAAGATGAAGGAGAAAAAAGAAGAGGAAGAAGTAGGAGAGGAGGAAGAAAAGGAAGAAGAGGAAGAAGAAGAGGAAGAAGAAGAAGGATGAAGAAGGAGAAAGAAGAAGAAGAGGAAGAAGAAGAAGAGGAGGAAGAAGAAGAAGAAGAAGAAAGATGAAGAAGAAACCTTACACTAAGCTATTAATTTATTCTATGACATTCTAGCTTTGGATTCAAAATAGACTTAGATTCATTTACTCACGTGTATGTCAAGCTAACCACAGTATATCTGTTTTAAAGATGGTTTAATAATAGGAGAAAGAAAGTTGAAATACTTCTCCATATAAAATAAACGGAAAGTGGGGCCGAAATTCAAAATAAATGAATAGTCTTCATCTATTAGTAACCAAGCAGCAACGTGAGGTTTGATTCATGCCTTTTCCAAGATACTTGTACATAAGACGAACCTAATGAGAATTGGACCTCATCTCTACCGATTAACAATTCCGTGCGAGTGTCCATTACATCATCTCCATGTCCAAACTTACAATGCCTGGTATTCCGAAGTGATCACCCATCCAGGTAGTGACCAGGCTCGACGTTGTTTTACTTCAGTTGAGCGTACAGGCGCCGGTTTTTTAACGTGATGAGGTTGTAATCTAGACTCATTGTTTACGTGAAAAGTGAAAGCATATTATATATTTACAGAGGAAAAATGACGTCTGAGTTTATCGACTAAAATGAACCTATTATTAGATACAGATTTTTTTCAAAATTTATAATGGATTATAAATTTTCATAAATATGGTTTATTGTTTTAGAATAATTTTGTGTCATTTAGAATCTTTCCAAATAGCAAAGGTAGACGCTCCACTTCCGGATGGAAGCCAACATTTCCTTTTTTTTTCTTCTAACTAAAAATTCTATAACTAATTCAAATTTATTCACACTTGCTAAATATGAACTAGACAGAAAGAAAATAGTTTTCTTCGACAAGTCACTATATAAATCAATTTACAAAACATTTTTTAAAAAAAATTTTAGCTGAATGTGATTCTGTATATAACGCCTTAGACAATCATATTCAGCTAAAGTTTTCTTTTGAAAAAATTTGTTTTTGTAAATCGATTTATATAGTTACTGGTCGAAGGAAACTATCCTTCTTTTTGTCTCTTGGGTGCTGCGTATATCATGGATCGAACACGTGACAATTATGAGCTTTTGGGAAGGATGGAAACAAAATTGAAATTAATACTGAGCATCAGGAAAAGGCAGCTAAAGTTTCTGGAACATGCAATGAGGAAGGAGGGCCTGAAGAACCTGATACTAACAGGTAGAGGGAAAACAGACATGGGAAAGCAGCGAATAACATATTTGAAAGATCAATGACACTACTGATAGTCTTTCAAATGTCAGTAGTGTCATAGCTTGTCTGTCATTTTCAATGAAACCTGTATATATATATATATATATATATAGAGAGAGAGAGAGAGAGATAGATAGAGTACACGACTGAGAATAGCCTACAGTAGCTAGATAGATAAATAGTTAAAAATCATAGATAAACAAACAGATAGATAGATAGATAGATAGATAGATAGATAGATAGATAGATAGATAGATAGATAGAAGGATTTTACGATTAAGAATACTCTGGAGTAGCTAAATGGAGAAATAGTTAAACATAAACAGATAGATTTATATATAGATTGATATATAGGAATAAACCGCAGTGAATGGGAGGGAACCGTGGTTGCGTGCTGAAACGGAAGAAGCGTGCTAAGAGCCACCAGCAATAGGGAGAATTGGAAACCATGATCGTCTACGTCCTGAAAAAACAAGGCACATAGAAGAAGAAGAAGAAGAACAAGAAGAACAAGAAGAAGAAGAAGAAGAAGACGGTAAATATTAACCGTTTTATACTTGTGCCCAAAGTTAGACAAATATCAGTTTTGTACTTGAGTCTACTAATGAACATTGCCTTTGTTATACTTGAGCCTGTGAGTGAACATAATATGCATGAATATATCTGATGCTAGGTATAAGTATTGACCTGGATTATACGTGACTCTGAGTTAATGCTGGTCACGTTTATACTTCAGTCTGCAGAGTCCACGCTGGTAATAAGTCGCCTTTTTCTTGGCTTCTCGGTAAAAGAAGAAAAGATCATAGTTTATTGTCCATATTTTCTGCCATTCCATAATTATTTCACTCAATCAATAATGAGATATGAGCTATTTTAAAAAGTCGATCATGGGGTGACGAAGCTACAAGAGTTAGGCTTCGAATGGAATGCGAACAATAATAAAACGTTTGGGCGGACAGGAACTGTCAATTCTGATGAGACACGATATTTCAAATGTTATACAAGTCAACCGGCTATTCACAAGTATGTTTTACTGAAACTGACTTTACGAAAGAACTAAGTTAATAACTGTTTTTTTAAACGAATGAAGTCTGCGCGCATGCGCACACGCCACATAGCCACACATTTATACACAGATAAAACACAAACATATATATATATATATATATATATATATATATTCTGTATTTAGATCACAATCACTTTTATACACGTTTCATTAAATTTACAGACAAGCTATTATCCTTAAGATTTTATATAATTTTTCATGTGTTCGTATATATTTTTTTCTTTTCTTTTCGGAACTCGAATTATATAAGAATTGTTCAAAATTTTTGTACATGGATATCGCATGGGCAACGGTTTTTTAGACCTTCAGTTCTGAAGAGATATTTGAAATTTAACTTCATCGCAAAAAAAGACCGAAATTGAAATTCTACACCAGTCATTACGCTAATTTGAAAATTACAAATTAACAAAAACTCCCCGAATTTCTCAAACAAAATCTCTTCAGAGCTAAAGGTCTAAAAGACTGTTCTCCCCGCAATATCCATGTACAAAAGTTTTGAACAATTTTCATATAATTTGAGTTTCGAAAAAGAAAAACATTATACAAACACATGAAAGATTTTATAAAAACTTAATGATAATAGCTTGTCTGTCATTTTCAATGAAACCTGTATATATGTATATATATATATATATATATATATATATATATATATATATATAGAGAGAGAGAGAGAGAGAGAGAGATCGATAGATAGATAGATAGATTACACGACTGAGAATAGCCTACAGTAGCTAGATAGATGAATAGTTAAAAAATCATAGATAGATAGATAGATAGATAGATAGATAGATAGATAGATAGATAGATAGATAACACGACTGAGAATAGCCTACAGTAGCTAGATAGATAAATAGTTAAAAAATCATAGATAAACAAACAGATAGATAGATAGATAGATAGATAGATAGATAGATAGATAGATAGATAGATAGATAGATAGATAGATTACACGACTGAGAATAGCCTACAGTAGCTAGATAGATAAATAGTTAAAAAATCATAGATAAACAAATAGATAGATAGATAGATAGATAGATAGATAGATAGATAGATAGATAGATAGATAGATAGATTAAATGATATTACGAATAAGAATAGTCTGGAGTAGCTAAATGGAGAAATAGTTAAACATAAACAGATTTATATGTAGATTGATATATAGGAATAAACGGCAATCAAAAATTAAAAATAGTTTTATGAACAGATGAAAAGAAATAAACTGACTGAGATAGATAGATAGATAGATGTATGTATGTATGTATGTATGTATGAAGATTAAGTCGGTATGTTAGCTTTCTAAAATTATGTTTTACAACACCTGTTAAATATAGCAACGTTGATACCTCATTTGTTTTCTTATCATTTCATCCCAACGAAGGTAGTAATGACACAAGAACGCAGAATGAGCGATATGGAGTGAAAAAGAATTAAAATTAATTGAAATGACTGCTTTCGTTTCCTTTCTTTCACCATAGAGATCCACTGGAGTGACAGGTTGTACTATTTTTTATGTTTCAATTTTTTCAGCTTAGGTCATATGAAGTGGTGTGCAGTAATAGGAATCTCTTTCGGGGTGTATAATGAAATTCATTTTGCCTTGAAATATATAGCCTCATTCATGACAGCATCAAACACTATTGTCTCAACTGTCCATTAGTTGTCCTACGGTCATTGTCTGCGATAGGGATTACTCCAAGGAAGTGTACGAAATTGTAACGTTCGACGAACACACTGGCAGCCATTACAGAAAGATTGTGGATATATTTGGTTTCAGCCTTTCAACTGTCAGTAGTGTCATTAGAGGCAAAGAACCAAACTAGATTCATCAGTCCAAACCGTAAAGGAAAGTTCTGTCGGAAGTGAAAATCAACGCCAAAGACGTCGTATACCTGATCAGGGATAAGTGCAAAAAATCCTAGGAAAACACTATTTGTTTTGTTCTGGTTAATTTGCACAAGAGTTCATAGTAAGAAGAAATTAGGGAAAATGATAATAAACGATCTGGGTTCCGTGAAAAAAAAGATGGCGGTTTATGTTGCATTGAAATTTTTGAAAATTGTATTTGCCAATGACGCAAGAAATCTGAAGGGAATTTCACTGGTGGAAGTGCGTGAAAAACTGCTGGAAAATACCTTACAGTTATGCGTAGCTGTTTCACCAGTAAAACGTTGAAAACTATTTACCATTTTAGTCAGTTAAGTGCCATACGTGATACACGCTTTAGGCGATCAGGTCTCTTTCGAGACATGACTGACTGGGCAGATTATCCCACAGTAGTTTGCTATTGCATTCTGCGGTAGACTGGTTGCCAGCCAAGGCTATGGAACCTAATCTGTCGTATTATCTAACCCATAACTGGAAGGAAGTGACCTTTCCCACGGATATTTGTGCGTAAGTGAATGCAAAGAATTCAACTGGAATTCAAACTCGGCTCCCTGATTTGTCATTCCAAGTCGATATCAACTGCACCGCAAGCACGCTTAAATTCATTTAGTCGAAACACCAAGAAAAAAAAATTCTTCAGAATTGTTGCTATAAAAGAAAATATTGTTAGAAATGATAGCAGGTAGCCACTATAAAAACTGGATGTGTGCTAAGCAACTTCACTCTTTTGTACTTCAGCTTCATCACCATTACAAAAGTTCCGATATTTTTTTATCAGATCTTATAATATTTTATTTAAATCCTTAAATATTTCATTAATAAGCTTGTTTTGTAAATTCCTGTTTCATGTGTACAGCTGTTTTATTCTCTTTTGTGTTGCTGCTTATATTTCTTTTGTTTTCTTGTTTTTGTTACAAGTTTTACATAAATTATCTTCAATCATTTTTGTTTTTGTGACTTTTGTAAGCTTTTTATTTGCATTAAATAAATTAAAATACGGAAAGAGTTTAAACTATTTTCAGTATGTTTTACTCATGTAATTATTTAATACTACATATTCTAAGTACTCTTAAGAAGACATCATTAACTGTGTTTTTTTTTTTTTTGTATGCACTGTTTTCCTTCATGGATGAAGGATAACCTTTGATACTCTTAGTCTTAGTTTCCCACTAACCGTTCGGCCATCCAAACTCGGAAAGTTGTATGAATATGACTAGACCGTTGTTTATCTTGTTGTTTTTGTTTGAGTAAAAATCGTTTTTGGACACAAATGATGAATGACCGAGCCCAAACATAAATTCCGTTACGATGATAGCTGTAAATTGTCGTGACTTTTAGGGAAAGATTAGTGAGTGGTTTTCTGTTATCTTTTACACTGATCTGATTTCAGAGATCGAAGATTAACACCCAATTTTTAAAACATATTTGGGTAGTTGAGGAATTTGGGAATTTTTTTCGAGTGCATTTATGCGAAAGTGACCGGTAATGATTATATCGTAATTTGAACGCAGTTCGACAATTCTACCTTCTGCGCTGGTACCAGTTAGGTTCCTTGAAAATATAATTTTGATTTTAATGGACAACAAAACGAAAGGTATTATATATATATATATATATATATAATTTTGTTTTTCTAGGCTTAATTTTATTTACTGAATGTTATTTCCTAAATCTCGTGAATTTAATCCAGGACGAAGTGAATCTGGAAAAAAATTTGAGAAGCAGAGTTCTTGGATTATTTGCAAAAGGTAATTCATGCAATCGGTATACGAATGAAAATGCTGTATATTGAATAAACTGTCTAAGGCGGCAAACCTATGTGAAAAGTCTGACCCTACAGATCGTAATAATGACAATGAGCACAAAAAAGAGCAACGAATTAAGAAACTATGCTAAAATTCTTCTCTTTGATCGTTCTCATTTTGGTTGTTATACCCATTAGGTTTCGACCGTTCTAATATCCGGCCTTAATGCTCTGAGCAGATGGCTTAATTTCTGCTTTCTCTGCTTAGATCATTCTAATTTTCTTTGCGTATCCATTTCTACCACAAAACCAGAGTATGCGACTTTACCAAATTCAGTTTTAGACACAAAATTTCCAAGGCTTACGACCACATCACGTTGAAACACCTCTTGTAAGATCATTGAAGTTAAGCGACGGCCACTTTGATAATTTCGCAGGTGTGTGACCGGTTGGATGTGCGGCTTTTGTAATAAATAATTGATCGGATTTGGAAACCAGGGAGCCAAGTTCCATTTTTCTATTGGCTTTATGATATCGATTTACGTGCAATTAGAAAAGTATGGATCTAGCTCTTCTGCTCCAGCTATGGGTTAACTAATAAGACTTGTATTAACAAACAATTATTATTTCGGCAAATTAAATTCTTACAATATAAACATATTTTCTGTCATTAAATAACCTGCAAACGGTTGATTAGCCGTAAAAAAGTAAACAACAAAAAACACTGTTTCCTGGGTACCTCTTATTTGTTAACCTATGTTTTAATTATTTAGGCCACATGGCTCTTATCAATTCCTGAGACTGATCATTCTGAAATGTCATCATCTTGGATTTAGTGAAAGAAGCGGGGAAAGTCAAATAAAGGCGAATAAGCCTGGCGAGTATAAACTAATATGAAACGTCCCTGAAACATATAATAAGAATAATGTACTAACGAAGAAGTATAATGTATTAAGGGAATCAAGGGTTCGGTTTAAAATTCAAAGATGATGGAGCATGAAGACAGACACAGAAGGACGTTGGTCCGAGAGTAGAACAGCCGAATTTAGTTTTAATCGTTTCACCCCAAGCAAGGCGGCACCGTCACTGATACGCAGGGGGCTACATAAGAGGAAAGGTTTAAACAGGAGGATTGTGAAGAGAAAGACGAATGAGTTACAGCAGGGTATAAGAGAAAAGGCAAGAGAATGATGTGAACACAGGAGTGAAGATAGTAGCGAAGGAAAAGAACAAGCTACACGGGGTGATGTAGAAAGAACTGGAGTCAAGTTGATAAGACATAGGAATTGACATTGCAAATAAGTTTCTGGAGATTGTAGCCGTTAATAAAGCAAGTATACGGGAGGGAGTTCCACAGGCGGAAAGTGCGAGAAAAGAAACTGGTAGATTAGAATTGTCGCCTGCATTTGGTTGATTTAACTGTAAAGGAGTGGGACCATTGTAGCCAGTCTGGTTGCACGAGTAAATTCTTGTGGAGAGGGCATCAGTGACCTAAGTTCGTCGGAGCAGAAGCCATGAAAATATTTGTAGAATAGACAGAGGGAAGACACATCCCACTGGTGAGAAAGTGGCTGGATCGAACTGCAAAGTCGGGACCAATCACATTACAGCTGTGTGTATCACAATCAATATATACTCATGTTGGTCTGAATAGCAAACTATACAATAATCATCTAAATATTCTGGCCAAAAAATACTGAAAGAGTGACACCGTTTAAAATTAATTATTTCCACCATCATCTCTTTTACGCCATGAAATATCACTGATTCGAGTCGGGGAAGAGATATATAATCGATTTGACTTAGCTAAATCTTACTGATCGTGACGCTTTTTGTCAAAACAATTTATTTTTCTTTTAATTACTTCTGTGAAATTTGGTTTCAGTTTCAGCTTACTTGAAACAAAAATTATCGGAGGAAGGGAATAATATTGAACTTCATCGATCTGTATTTATCGACCTCCTAAAAACAAAGCGTTTATTTCTTCCAGTTTTCTGGTTGGACGTGGTTAATACAAAAATACATGTAACAGAAACAGTTTTGAAAAGATCCGAACAATCCGCAAATAGAAATGTCAAATCGAGATGTGTTTGACTCTGAACTAATCTATTGATATCAATCATACTAAAGACTAATAACTTTTTTCTTAAATAAACTAATAGCAACTTAGTGAAATATATAATCACAATAAATGAGAGTAATGGTTTCAGTCCAAATAGGAATGTTTATTTCATCAAATACATGATTTGTGGCACAAGGCCGATCGGGTAATGAAGGAGATTGGTCAATACTTTTCTATTATATACCTATGTAATCCGATTTGCAATCCATTCTTTCTGACAATCACCACAAGAACCAATACCTCTCCATCCAACCTAATATTGACTAAAATATCACACATTCACAGGTTTCTTATAAAAACAGTAGTCGGACTATTTGTCGAAAGACAATTAACCAATGTCCAGTTCGCCGATAGAAAAAAAATTTCAGACGGACAGTTCGCCGACAAACAATTTATAGATAAAACAATTAGTCAATGGTTTAAGTTTTTTCAAGTTCAAACTCTCATTCACTTTTTATTTTTATTTTCTGAACATTCTTTCTGAAGCCTTTAATGGTCATCATGGAGTTTCTCGAAACAGAACGAGGAAGAAGAACGCTTTTATTTGAGAGATACACCTATATTTTTGGACAAAACTACAGAATCTAAAAGTTACTGCAAGTGCTAACAACAAAAAATGCAGGGCAAGAAAGCCAAAAATGGATGCTGAAATTAGCAGAACGCCTTCTGAATATTCGCATCCACATTATTTGTAGAGTTCGCCGAGTGTTTATAGAAAATAAACAAGAAAACTGGATGAGAGCTTAAACTTAGAAAGTTTTAAAGAGTCGACTAATTGTCCTGTCTGTGAATTGTCTGTCCGGAAACAGTCCGTCTGTGAATTGTCTGTCGGCTTACTGTTCGTCGGGGAATTGTCATTCGTCGAACTGTCCGTCAGTGAACTGTCTTTTGGCGAAATCTCTTTCGGTGAACTACCGCACAATACAAAAACACACATAATGTTTAAAACATTTTCCATATGTGCAAATCTATTTTCCCCTTTTTTATACAACTTTATTATAAAGATATATCGAAATTAGGTCCTGAAATGAAGAGAGAAGACAGGGGAATCTAATAATCAAAATAAAATAGAAAGAAACCATTCAAACACAAATAATAACTTTTAGTTTGGCCCGTCCTACTCACAAATATAAGAGCGGCCTCTGTATTCTAACGACGACCAGAATCAAGAAGCACGCTCACTTGTAGCAGTGAAGGCATAAATGAATGTTTGAATCGATATTTAGTGTGTTAGCTACATTTATTTATTAAAATACACCTTTAAATGCCGAATCTAGGTGCGTCGTCAGTGTTGGTGCTAATGTACTTTTAATCTTGGCCTGGTGTATTTTTAGGCCACGCAGATTCTCGCACGTTTTTCCGCAGCGTCACACTGAGTCAGAAGTCTTTTGGGAGTTTGCTGTGGTCGTAACCGTTGTATCTCATGCTCCCCACCTCTCGGTATCCCATGGTGGTTTATAATTAATGTGTAAGTCTTTTAGGAGAATATGTTACAATACAGGAATTAATTGTGCTAAAAAGGGACATGTACAAAATAACAGAGACCAAATGATTTGAAATGCAACATAAGATTTATAAACATAACAAACGGAAAGTTATCCGAGAAATAAATTGAATACAAAACGACAATATTAATGAATGTATTTAAGAGTGATTTGTCTGTGTAGGTGTGCTTCTGCGTGAAGCGTCCACATATGTTTAATTTCAGTGTGAAAAATTCATGACACGCATTTCAAAAGGAGGAAAAACAGGGAAAGAAAGTTACTTATGGGTTTCTTCTTCTTCTTCTTCTTCTTCTTCTTCTTCTTCTTCTTCTTCTTCTTCTTGTACTATGAGCCTTGTCCTTTCGGGAAGTAGGTGATTATGGCCTTCCACGCCTCTTTATCCCTGGTAGCTCTTAGCACGCTTTCTCCTGTAACAGTTCGCAACCTCCGCTCTATCATCCCCCTGCGCAGGCCCTTCAAATATGTTATCTGCTTCTTTCCTCTGTCTTTTTTTTTCAACTCTATCTGGCCTCTCATTACAAACATTGTCAATTCTGTTTTTTTTTTTTGGACATTTCTTCTAATTACAATTAATCATGTCCAATTACTCTAAACGTTGATTAAATAAAACTGATCCAGATATTTTGTTTTCTTAGTAGTTCCGTCATAATTGAAGTGTTTGGCCACGAAATTAATTGAATCCGTGAAGGAAGTTCAAATTCTCGCTGAAATGCAATGGGTCAGTTCAGGGACAACACCCTGCTGTTGATGACAATTAACCTCCGGCAATTTCTTACACATTACTTCGGGAGGAGATAACCTCAGCCAAATAATACCAATTACCTCGAGAAACAACACAAAGGCCTCTGCATGACGCTTCAACTACTACATCAGAAATAAGGTTATTTGATTATAATGAGGATATCTCCATTTATTTCTTCATCCAAATTCATAAATATTTATATATATAATATATATTATTTTTCATAATATATATAATATATGTCTCTTTCTGATGCTCAATATTAATTTCCTTTTCGTCTTCATCCTTTCCAACATCTCATCATTGCTCACATACTTGGTTCTTGATATCTACCGCATCTTTCTGTAGAACCAAATCTTAGCTTCTTCAAGTTTTTCTTTCATCTTTGATGATATTGTCTAACATTCACTGCCATATTGAAGAACTGACATCACATAGCAATCTGGGTTTACTTCATTTTAATACCCTCAGAGATGCTGCTGGTACTATGTTTATTAAACGCTGCTATGGATATTTTATTTTATTTTATTTTATTTTATTTTTCTTTTATAATCTTTCACTCCAAGCAAGGCAGGACAACCATTGGTGCGTAGGGAGTTACACAGGGTGATAGAATAAAAAATCAAGGTAGAGGGGATGTCGAAGAAAGGATAAGTGAAGGATGTCAATCAAAGAAATAGACGATAGCAATTGACGTTGCATTTAAACTTTTGCAGATTGTAGTTATCAGAGAAACAAACAAACAAACGGAAGCGAGTTTCGCAGATAGGAAGTGCAAGAAAAGAAACTGTTAGAGTTAAACAAATGGTTACATTTAACTATTTGGACGGCATTACAGGAAATTATTTAAAACTGGTTAAGATAAAAAAAAGAGTATAAAACCTAATCAAAGAAGGAATGACTACAAAAAGCTCCTTCCTTAAATTTATAGAAAAACCTCACCTTTATATATTGGGATTTGTTTCCAAGCCAACATGATAGATCACTTTTCGGTGTTATCCTCCCAATATTTGTTACTTATTCTAGTTTTGATGTCAGAACAACGGTCACTTGTCTGTATCCCTTGTGAATATGTTTGCTTTATTATTGTTGCTTTGCCTAGTGCTGTCTTCCATATATATATATATTGTCTGCTTTAGTATTATTTTACTATTTTGTTTTTTTTTTCTTTGGTTATTATTTATTACGAGTATTGTCAATTCTGTTTCTTGGACATTTCTTCTAATTACAATTAATCATGTCCAATTACTCTGAACGTGGATTAAATAAAACTGATCCAGATATTTTGTTTTCTTAGTAGTTCCGTCATAATTGTAGTGTTTGGCCACGAAATTAATTGAATCCGTGAAGGAAGTTCAAATTCTCGCTGAAATGCAATAGGTCAGTTCAGGGACAACACCCTGCTGTTGATGACATTTAACCTCTAGAAATTTCTTACACATTACTTCGGGAGGAGATAACCTCAGCCAAATAATACCAATTACCTCGAGAAACAACACAAAGGACTCAGCATGACACTTCAACGACTACATCAGAAATAAGGTTATTTGATTATAATGAGGATATGTCCATTTATTTCTTCATCCAAATTCATAAATATTTATATATATTATATATATTATTCATAATAATTATATTACTAATATTATAAATATTTATATTTTTTCTTGCTTATACCTATATTATTACTATACTTTTTTCTGTTCAAAATTCAAAATCCTATTCGACTGCAAAACTTGTTGTGCTTGAGAAAAAAATTACAAAATGATCCGAATCGTAGGGAAAGTGATAAAAAATATTTGGAAATATAATTAAAACTTCTTTTGGGCATAATGTGGGGGGTCGCTTTTTTATTACTATTAAGTAATAAACTGATCCCCATTAATTATTACTTATTGATACAATCCTTCTCTTCTTCCTTGAGCTATGGTTTAAATAGCATGACAGAAAATCTTCCGCCCTCTCACTCATGTCTCTTTCGAGACATGGTCGCCGAAGCTTGTATCACGTATGGCTCTTAACTGACTGACTGAGTATCAATGTTCTAAGCCCTATTTTTCTCATTATGTGCATTAGAACTGTCTCATTTTAAGTTTATGTTATTGTTTTCCATGTGTCTCTTTTGCGTCATTTTTTTTATTAACGTGCGTCGTTGCTGAGATATTCAGTCCATGGTACTTTCGGCATCTTTCAATAGAACCAGCAATGTTTTTTTGTTTTCTTTAAAGTACTTTTGTCATTTCTGGTAAGTTTGGTCATATATTCAGTCATATACAAGGACTGATATTTTTAAAAATATCTCTAATTTTTTCTTTGTTTTTTTATTAAACTCTCCTGTTTCTTAAAAAGCGTAATTCGTTATCCAAACGTGCCTTTAGATTTAGTGTTGAACGTTGTCCAAACTATTAGACTCCCAGATATTTAATTCTTTCTATGTGTTTGTTTTTTGTAATCTCCAGATTGAAGTATTTCTTTGACAACCCTAAATTATATCTTCTTGACATAGATGCTCAAAGATTTCTTTTCATTTCCTTCCCAACCTTCTTTTTGTGTTAGTTATCAGCACTGAGTCGTCTCCATATATTGTGTGGGCAAGATTATGGTCGCCAATAACTAATCGCCTACCCGAATAGGGTGAATATTTCCGGTGAGAAGATATATTCTTGTCTTATCCCCTTTCTATTTTATATATTTACTAAATTATTTTTTCAGCTTTGTGCAGCTGGTTTGCTCTCAGTATAGTTTCAAGATTATTCTAATATTCTTCCCAAATATGTCAGATATATTAATAGGAATAATTTTATTATTGATAAGATAAACATTTATCGCGACACAAGAGCTGTCGTGTTTCAGTGCTATATTCAGCGATATCAAGCGATATACACTACCGGCCATAATTATTAGACCACCCCAGTGTTTTAAAAAATGATGTATTCGTTCTATTTTTTAGTATTTATTGTCGAGTGAATAATTATAAATGAAAATAGGATGGATCTTTTGTTAATACTGCACAATAATATGTACATCAAATGAAGTTAGAAATATTTAATAACTATCTATATTGCAGTTTCATCAATGAAAGAATTATGAAAATTTAGGGTGATTCAGACGAGTACATCTTTGATTCCTTGCTTTGTAAAATTTTGCAAATAATATCAAAACAACCATTCTATTTTTATTTAGGAATAAATACTAAAATAGTATGAAATACATCATTTCTTAAAAAAACAAACTGGGGTGGCCTAATAATTATGGCCGGTAGTATAGGTGATCGCCCGATGAGCTGCTATATATTGAAACAACTCATCTAGAGCGAAAACTTATTATTATATTATGAAAAAAAAGTATTACTACAGATATTAGTCTATTACGTATCGAGCACTGTCAAACGTAAATGCTACGAACTGTGGAATATCATTCCATTAGTTGTTACAATTACTAATACATATATATGTATAAATATCACTTATGTTACCTCATCAAGGTAGCGTCTGTTCAGTTCATTTTTTACTACCACTTATTAAACTTTACTGCCAGTTAAGAAGGTACTTTCTACGATTTTGCTCTTTAAAAGTGACTTATTATTTTATTCTTTTGCAATAATTAAATTGTCGAGTAGCAAAGAATATATATATATATATATATATATATATATATATATATATATATATATTCTTTACTACTCGACAATAAAATATTTTATAGAATTATATATATATATATATATATATATATATATATATATATAATTCTATCAAATATTTTAATTTCATTTTTGATAGAAGTACGCTCGTGTATTATGGACATGTTGGTTGACTTCGGATATATTTTTGTGAAGTAAATTATGGTAAAATAAAGTCTGATAGACAAATGTTTGTAAATACTGTTGATTTTTCTGTAAATATATAAAAAAATAATTTATGTTTTATATTTTTTAAAATAATTGGTTTTGATTGTAACTTTGTTTTACTTTAATTGTTTTACACTCACGTTCGTTGACTTGGGAATGTAGATTTTTTAGAAAATGATAACAGTGACTGATTGTTTAAATATTTTGCAAGCATTTTGTTGTTGAACAGCAAATAATATATACATAAAGAGGGACAGAGAGGTTATATATATACATACACTATTATAATAAAGACTGGTATATAATATATATATAATCCACTCAAATATTTTGCCGTCATTTTTTATGAGAGGAGTACACTCGTGTTTATAGACATGGGATAACTTTTATTGAGGTAAATTATGAATAATGTTCGGTAATGTAACTTAAAGTCTAATAAACAAAGTTTGTAAATATTGTTTTCTGTATTCTTAATTTCTTATTTTGGGATTTTTCTTTTAATCAGTTCACTCCAAGCAAGGCATTCCACTGCTACTATTGCGCAGGGGGTTACACAGGAGAAGGTGAAGAGAAAGAGGCTAGATATAGGAAATGTCAGAAGGAGGGTGATAGACGGGTAAGGATATCGAGGCTGAGATTTGGGCAGATGGAAAGAGTGTTTGAAAGAATGGATGCGAGTGAGTGTGTTAGGAGGTGTCTATTGACCATACATTTAAACTCCTGGAGATTGTAGCTGTCGGGGAAGCAAGTATATGGAAGAGAATTCCACAGTCGGAAAGTGTGAGAAAAAAAGCTGTTGGAGTAGAATTTGCGGTTACATTTTATCGGTTTCACGGTAAGAGGGTGGGACCTAGTTGCTAATCAGGTATCTCGTACAAAGTTGCATCTAGGGGGCACCAGTGATCTAAAGTTGATCAGAGCAGAAGCCGTGAAAGTATTTATAGAAGAGGCACAGAGAAGCCACGTCACGCCGGTGAGAGAATGACTGCAGGCGGTCTGCCAAGTCGGTATCGATGACATTACAGACTCTCCGTTGCATTTTGTCAAGGACCCCGAAAAGAATAGCAGAGGCACCCGACCAGATGTGGCAGCAGTATTCAATACACGGGCGGATGGTAGATTTATATATGTGCAGGATAGATTCAGCCGGTAAAAAACGTCCGGGCCCTGCACAGAGAACTGACTTTCATAGCAGCGGATTTAGCAATGGATTCGATATAGTCATTCCACTTGAGGTCCGCTGAAAATGTGAGACCAAGGAGGCGTAGTGTTTTACTCTCTGGGAGGCAAGCATGTTCCATGCTAATGGGAGGTATGTGCGATTGCCTATGATGGTTAATTGATAACTTACGAAACATTTCTTAACCCAGTCCACTATGGATTGGAGTTCCTTTTCAAGCTCGGCGGTGAGGTTCGCTTTGTCGCCCACACTAGATTTTGAGCAAGCCGAGAGTAAACTGTGGTGTCATCGGCGTACATATCTACTTGGGATCTTATGGCATCGGGAAGATCATTAATTTAGATCAGAAAGAGCTTAGGATCTAAAATAGAGCCTTGAGGGACACCCCTAATCGTATGGTAGTTCTGGGAGGCATGCCTGTTTCATACCATCTTCAATGTGCAGTTAGAGAGGAAAGATAGATAAGATCAAGTAAATATCCAGTTATACCGTAGCTCCACAGTTTGCGTAGAAGGCCAGCATGCCAGTCTCTGTCGAACGCTTTAGAGATATCCAAGGCAACCTTTCGGGCTAGCCATTCTTGTCGAGAGCCTGGTATATATACTCGATGATGGTCGTTAGCATATCAGGAGTAGATCTGGTGAAGCGGGAACAATACTGCTTGTCTGAGAGTAGCCTGTAAGATGTGAAATGCTGAACCACCTCGGCGTTGATAATGATTTTTCGAACACTTTGCCAAAGATCGGAAGAAGGCTGATAGGGCGGTAATTTGCGGGGTCCGAGTGTTCACCAGTGTTCTTAAATATAGGAACTACAAAGAAAGACTTCCAACAGGCAGGAAAGAAGGAAGCAGATAGGCAGAAGTTGTAGAGCTTAGAAAGGACTGAGGAGAGTTCAGGGGCACATTTCTTCAAGACTATGATCAGGATTCCGTCCCCTCCGCTCGCTTTGTGAGGGTCAAGTTTTGAGATTATATTAGATACCAGCAAACGGTGTAATGTGGATGTCATTCAGTTGAGCCTCAGTTCTAGCTGGGAAGTCGGGTGTAGGAAATCCAGACGAATCCAGTCTCGAATTGGTCGAGAGTCTGCGAGCAAAGTATTCAGCCTTGTCCGCTGGGGAAGTCAGGACCTCAAATTTATTGATTAGTGGGGGTATTGAGGACTCGCTCTTGCTAAACACTCTTTTACAGAGCCGCCAGTAGTCCTTGGTGCCGAACATAGAGGATGCTATGCGTTGCTTCATTCTGGCAGCAAACAATATCTTAGCTTCGTTAAGTATCTTTTTACACTAGTTACAAGCTGAGGGGAAAAGGCGCCTGTTTTGGTCCGACGCGTAGCTACGATAGAGCCGGAAGAAATTATTCCGGTGGGCAATGGCGGCCGAGCAATTTAAGCTGAAATTTCCTGGCAGGGATGAAAACATCGATGCCAGCCTTAACTCAGGAAGAGGCCTCGGATGCACAGTCTTCGATGGGAAGACGAGAAACAATGTTCCAAGGGACGTCATAGAGGAAGTCTCGGAACGAATCCCAGTCTGCTCTTTGGTAGCAGAAGGATATTCTACTAGTCTGGATTTCTTAGTTAGGATGGGAGTGGAATGAAATATTGATGGAAACTACGGTGTGGTCAGAGTTTCCGAGAGGGCAGAGTTGTTTGGTAGTGCAAGAGTCTGGGATGGAGGTAAAGCAGAGGTCTAGTAGTGAGTCCCTTCCGTTAGGGTTGTTAGAGAAACGCGTGGGGAAGTGCACCACTTGCGTAAGGACTTGGGTGATTGAAAAATTTATGGTGTGGTGGGCGTTAAAGTCACCAAACACAAATATATGGGCAGATGGATGGGAAGAAATGGCCTTGTCGATATTGTCAGAGATGCTGTCAAGTATCGAACAGTCAGAGGAGGAGGGGGAGCGGTAGAGAAAGAAGAGATAGCTAACCGAGCTTAGAAGTGAGAGACGGAAGCACATGAAAGAATGATCAGGGATTCAAGAGATGTCACCTTAGCTAGTGGGAGATGTTCGCTGACATATACACCAAGCCCATGGATATGGAGATTGGAGTCCTTTCTGAAGAGAGGAAGGTGACCAGGAACGTAAATGGAAGATAACCAGGAACGTAATATTTATGTTTTTGCATTTTTTTAAATAACTGATTTTGATTCTGATATTATTCTATTTTAATTGTTTTGCAGTTGTATACGTTGGGTTGGGAAAGATACAATTTTGTTTAGGAAAGGATCTTTTAAAAAAAAATCAACCCATGCGCAAATTGGTAGGAACCTATTTCCGCATTCTATGTTGCTATTTCTTTCTGCGATAGACTGGTTGCCAATCAATGATATAGAACTCAGTCCGTTCTGCTACTGAACCCATAACTGGAGGGAGAATATTTAGATTAATATATTTCCTAACGGTATTTGCACGTAATTGAATATAACTAATTCATCTGGAATTTTAACTCGCTGAGGCAACATATGTGGTTTTACAGATGGACGCTACGTATACTATAGTCAAAGCATGTGATCACTGTGAAAGTTTTAATGATGAATTTTTATTATACTTGATACACGATTGGACGATCATGTTGGCTCAAGTCTTTCTTTGATTTTTAAAGACATTGTCCAGTATTCGCTGCCAGATAGAAGGACAGACGTTACATAACAGTCAAGTAGTTTTTGTTTGTTTTCAACGAAATTTGTCTGTCTCTCAATACTCTGCTTATCTTTTAAAAGGCATCCATTGCCATTCAAATACGGTTTCGGATCACAGAGACGCACTTTCCGTTCTTTGTTAGAACACTGCCCATGTATTCAAATTACTGTACCGGCTTGATTTTATTGTTCCTGGCCTGTTTTTGGACTTTCATTTTTTTTTTTTTGCTGATGATTATGCATTCAGTTATTTTTAGTTTTTATTTGTTTTTGTTTTTTTCAGTTTATGTTTAGTCTTTTCTTTTCACTTTCTTCAACTATCTTTTCTATTTCAAGTCCGAATACTTCTTCTTCTTCTTCTTCTTCTTCTTCTTCTTCTTCTTCTTCTTCTATGTGCCCTGTCCCTTCAGGACGTAGGCAATCATAGCTCTCCACGTCTCCCTATCCCTTGTGGCTCTTAGTATGTTTACTCCTGTTGCTCCTGGCAACCCCCGTTCCATCATCCACCTGATCAGGCCCTGCAAATATGTTATCCGCTGCCTTCCTCTGTCTCTCCTTCCTTCTATCTGACCAGTCAGTATCAGGTTCTCCAGTCTCTCTTTCCTCATTGCATGTCCCAGGAACTTCAGTTGTCTCTTCCTGATGCTCAGCATCAATTTCCTTTTTGTTGCCATTCTTTCTAACACCTCATCGTTGCTTGTATGCTCAGTCCACGATTTCCGTAGCATCCTTTTGTAGAACACATTTCGGCCGCTTCCAGTTGTGTCCTCATTTTCGATGATATATCTTAAAATATCTATATGTCTAAAATCTAAGTATATTATGAAATGAAAAAATGATCGAAAATAATATTTCTTATTTTTAACTTCAGTCAGGCAGTTTAGGGTTATACATGATACACGCTTTTGGCTCTTTCGATTCATGACAGACAAGACAGAAAATTTTCTCACACAATGTTTCTATTTCTTTTTGTGATAGAACTCACTCTGTTCTGCTATCTGGAAAGAAATAATTTAGATTAATATATTTCTTAAGAGTATTTGCGCGTAAGTGAATGAAACGCATTCATCTGGAATGCTAACTCGCTGAGGCAACATATGTTGTTTTACAGAAGGACGCAAATGTAATATGGTTAAAACATGTGATCAATGTGGAAGCTTTAAAGAATGCATAAGAATTTTACTTAGAAAAAGACAGTTAAAAGTTCTAGATACATAATGAGAAAAGAAGACATATTGAAGGCAAAATTATTAGGTGGCAGCAGGGTTTAACTTATCAAATGCGCTTGAATATAGACAAAACCCGGACAAATTAGAGGAAATTATTGAAATTTGGAAAATTTAATTAAACTATGAAAAGCTTGTCTATTTTTATGTTTGTTGATTTAATATTAGTAATACTTTATTTGTTTGCTAAAATTATTTTTTCAGATTTTATCTGAATATGATTATTAAAATGAGCAGTCTTTTAAGAATTTTAAGAGATCAGCTTCATCAATTCTTCAGAAACTGTGTCTGGATGGAAATGCCATCTTTTATGAAAATAATGCACCCATTCATGCTGCTAAAGATGTAGCTGAATGACCCGAGAAATATTCTAGTGAAGTAGAACATCTTATCTAGCCACCACAGGCCTCAAATCTCAACATAATTAACGTTTATGGCTCATTTTCAGAAAAGAGGTTGCGAAATAGATATTTCCACTGTCACCATTAAAAGAATTCGAAACTGTTTTAGCTGAAGAATGGACAAAATTCCTCTGTAATTAATTTAAACTTTGTGCGAGGCGGTCCCACGCAGAATTCAAGCTATAATTACTGCCAAAGGAAGTCCTACCCTATTTGAAATAAATTTGCTTAAAATTTCAACGTGTTTTCATAATTATCTCCACCTTTTGTATATGGTAGAATAAGAGAAGTGATAGATAGTAAGAGGTTAAACATTGCTTCGTCCTAGAAGTAAAAAGATATAGGGAAGGGCCATAATCGGCCACATTTTTATGGGACAACTCGCAAAAAACATATGAGATTTGTTAAGAAGTTACTTTCGGTTCTCAGAGATATCAGGTAACTTTTATGATATATTGACCAAGTCCTAAACATTCTCCATTTGACCGACATATCCGAAAACTATTTTGACTTACAAACGATATTTTTGTGTTTTTATTTGTCTTACTGTTTTTAATCTTGTTCACCAAATACTAGGTTCAAGATCCACTATAGGTCGTGGCTAACTGAACGAGATTTTTTTATTTTTTATAGACGTAATCGTAGATAAGAAGATCAGATTATGAGCAGAGGTAGGAGCGCTAACCGTTTTCTCCAGACCTGAATAGATTAAGATTATAACGATAGGGAAGCATCCCTTCATGCGTCTGTTCTACAAAGCAAGAGCTTTTGGGAATAATCTGTCCAAATGGAAATTTCCTCCTTACTAATGAAATTCGAAGAGAATGAAATGTCGACATGAATTGTTCTAGTGATACATATCCAAAATTTTGAATAAAGTTTGCAGATCATCCCTGAATGCAAATAGCGATAAAGTAGCAAAAGGTCAGCTACGTTTCGTCAGTAGAAAAGTTCTATGATAGAAAATAATTCATTGCTTATATGCCTAAGTAAATGATTTTGAACTCTCTTAAGACTGGAAAATTGTTTATTTACTTATTTTTATTAAGCGAATTATCAACTTGAATGCCAAAATTTAAATATATTGTATGCAATGTTAGTCTACGGCTATATCGTGTTGAATACACCGGTTCCCGTCCGATCACCGAAGGTAAGCAATATCGAGCCTGGTTAGTACTTAATGGTTGACCATTTGGGAAGACCAGGTGCTGTAAACGTAAAAACCAAGAATGGTCCACCGGTCCTCCACGTTTGGGTGTAGGGCTAACAACCCTGTCCCGTAGACAGCAGTTTGTTACAGAAACAGCAACAAGTTGCTGCCCTATGCACCACTGGGTTGATGTTGTTGTTGTTGATGATGATGATGATGATGATGTAATGTTAATTTATTTTTCGATATAAAAATAGTTTACTTACACAATTCAAACTAATAAACTCATATCTGGGGCCGATTAGGTGGATTCATACCATTCCCAATGGTATTTGCCCGTAAATGTAAATAACGAACACAAATGGTACTGGAACGCTGCTATTCGGTTAACAATTCTAAACAGTTATTCATTACACCACCCGCACATCCTAGATCACAGCTGTTGGCATTCCCAAGCGGTCACTCATCTAGTTAATGATTAGACTTGTTTCTTACCTTCGATAATCGTATAAGAACCGATTTTTTTAATGTGATATGGCAAGTTTGGAAAGAGATGATCCGGTTGTTCCAACGTAAATATAGAAGCATTTATTTATTTATTTATTTTTGTATTTCTGGTTTGATCTGTCCCTCGTAATGTTGTCAAGTGCGTGTCCACAGGAGTTAGGTACTTTCTGCAACGGTAATGGAACTGACAATTGTTACCAGCATCTTTCGCGATGCATCATGTAATGGGTTTAACGACTTGTTTGAACCTGGGTCTCAATTGACTTTCAAAGGAAATAACATTTTTCTCGACACTTTAAATAGGTATTTATTTTGCCCTAAATACATGAAATGAATTGTTTCTTTATACAATTATCAGATATCAGTTTACCCAACTTTGTTTCTTTTTGTTATCATCATATACAAGTAGCGAATACGATTTCTGAATCTGTCTCAGAGGAATACAAAACTTCGAGTCACGAAAGAGTCACTTGCAAATAAATTGTTGCACATTCGAAAATTCCGAAACGAACCTGAATGAGAAACTAACTGACGAAGTCCGTTCGATATTTAGGTCGAAACATTATAACAAAATTTACCCTCCACCAAAAGACTAAAATCTATTTAGATATAGTTATTTTATTAGTTATTTTGTTTGCACCTTCTCTTTAACTGTGGCTTCGAAATCTCATTCTATTCTCATTTGGCCTGACTGAACGAGAAAACGAGAAAAACTATCAGCTTTATAGCAGCCCAATGATCCGAATCGTAAGTCTTTTACTCGTATCATTATGCAAAATCCTTTCGCTACTTGTATTTAACCTATGAAGTTTTGCCCGTTAGGACCAGACCCCCACAGGAGCGTTAACCAAAATCGAACGTCAGACATCGAAAAAAATAAGTCTATCTTCCTTTCCCACCAGCCAAGCAAATCACACTATCACGTATGGCCGGCCTCAGCGGGGCCTCCTGTTCTGTGTAGGTCAGGTGGAAATTAACGACGAAAATGACGAAGAGAGACGTGAGGCGAACCGGGTGGACCGGATGGTTGGATGGAGTCCACGAGTTTAACGACTTCCGTTAAAGACTGTGGAGACTTCTTTGAGAGAAGTAAAAGAGAATTTTATGACCAGACACGACGGGGCGGTTGAGGTGGACAGTAAATCATTGCGATTGGCTGGACCTATTTGTTAGCATGGCAACCAAGAGTTCGGTAAAACGAAAAAGTAACGGGAAGATGGCGAGGTACGCATGATTACTTTACATCGGGAGAAGAGGAGTTAAATCGTCGTTTTAAAAAATATGTGTGGTCGAATGGAGAGGAAACATTTTTGCAGAAAGTAAAGAAGTGAGGGACGTACAGTTAAGAGTGAAGATGAAGATCAATCAGGCACGGAGATATACACAACTACATACGTACAATAAAAAAAAAGATACGGAGAAATGACAACAATCAAAGTTGAAGTAAAGAAAGAACGAAAGAAAAATTAAAAGAAAAAGTATAATCAATAGAGAGTTCGGGAAAAGCAAACAAGTAATAAATAAAGAAACAAAACTAATGAAAATCAAACAATTAAAGAAAGAAAGAAACAAACAAACAAACAAACAAACAAACAAACTCATTGGAGAAGTCATCAAAGTGTAAAAAAAAAGAAAGGAATTGCCTTCTCGGTCGACAATGCATGTCAGTCACTTAAGTGCCATACGTGATACACTTTTGGGTGATCATGTCTTGAAAGAGACATGACTGACTGGGCAGAAGATTATATCGCAGTAGGTTGCCATTACTTTTTGCAGTAGACTGGTTGTCGACCAAAACTATAGAACCCAATCTGTCTTGTTATTTAACCCATAACTGTAGGGAAGAGACGGATTAGTTCCCAAGGGTATTTGCGCGTAAGTGAATGCAAAGAATTCAACTGGAATTGGAAGTTAAAGAAATAAAAAAGTAAATAAATATTTAAGTAAATAAATGAAAAAGAAAGAAAGAAGAAAGAAAGAAAACAGAGTGAGAAGAAAAACTTAGATAATTCATAGAAAGCATTCAAGAAATCAAAAAGAAAGACAGAGAGAAAGAAAGTCAGAAATAGTGTTCTCATTAAACTGCAGGGAAATAAAGGAAAAAAAAAGAAAGAAAGATAGAACAAACAGGGAAAAGCCAAACGAACAAAGAAAAAAAGAAAGAAAGAAAGACAGAAAGAAAGAAAAAGAAAGAAAAGATAGAACAAAAAGAAAGAAAGAAAGAAAAAAACGAAAAGAAAGAAAGAAAAAAAGAAAAGATAGAACAAACAGGGAAAAGCCAAACGAACAAAGAAAAAAAGAAAGAAAGAAAGACAGAAAGAAAGAAAAAGAAAGAAAAGATAGAACAAAAAGAAAGAAAGAAAGAAAGACAGAAAAAAACGAAAAGAAAGAAAGAAAAAAAAGAAAAGATAGAACAAACAGGGAAAAGCCAAACGAACAAAAAATGAAAGAAAAAGAAAAGAAAGAAAAAAAAGAAAAGATAGAGCAAATAGGAAAAAAACAAAAGAAGAAAGAAAGAAAGAAAGAAAGAAAGAAAGAAAAAATAGAACAAACAGAGAAAAACAAAACGAACAAAGAGAGAAAAAAGAAAGAAAAGAAAGAAAGAATAAATGAAAAGACAGAAACAAACAGGAAAAACCAAACGTACAAAGAATGAAAGAAAGAAAAGATAGAACAAACAGGAAAAAAAACAAAGAAAGAAAGAAAGTAAAGATAGAACAAATAGGGAAAAACGAAACGAAGAAAGAAAGAAAGAAAGAAAGAAAGAAAGAAAATGTGAACTAATTAGAGCATGTGTAGAAATTACTCCAGCAATCAGAAAGATAGAAAGATAGAAAGAAAGAGTGTTCACAGTAGAATCTATGGTAAGAAAGACGAAAAAAAAGAAAGAGAAAGCGCAAACAAGGAAAAACAAAAACGAACAAAGACAGAAGAAATTGATGAAATAAATGAAGACAGAACAAACAAACAAACAAGGAAAAAATAGCAAACAAATAAGGAAATTAAAAAAAGTTAAAAGAATCAATGAAACATAGAAAAAAGCAGACACTGTAGAGAATTAAAGGAAATCCTTCAAGCAATCAAGAAGAAGAAAGAAAGAAACTGCGTTCTCAGTAAAAATTGCATGTAAAGAAAGAAAGAAAGAAAGAAAGAAAAAGAACGAAAAAGCATATTCAGTAGAGAATTCATGGAACGCATTCAAGCAATCAAAGATAGAGAAAGAAAGAAAACCGATTTTTTCGGATGTCTTTTTGATTAGATATTTCATTTTATTAATATTAATTTATGAGACGAATAATAGTTTCTTTTATACATTGATTCAACTTTTTTTTCTTTTTTTTCGTAGTTTCTATAACCATTATATATAGCTGTGACGGTTAGGAATATGGAAGGTATTTAAAAATTAAGTGTCAGGAAAAGACCCCGCTCTTGCAGAAAAATGAACATTTTTCTATTCGACAATCCTGGAATGAATAGTTAATGAGAAAAAAAGAAAGAAAAAAAATGTAAAGAAAACAATATTTTTTTTTAATCATATCACCGCAAGCAAGTCAGTAACGCCACTGATGCGCAGGGGGCTACGTAAGAGAGAATAAGAGAGAAAAGATTGGAAAAGAGAAAGCCGGAAACCACATCCTAAACAGGGAACAAGGGATAGGCCTCTTCATCTGTTCAATAGACGTGGGTGGAGTGTGAACCGGGCGATAGTTTAGTCTATCTATTCCAATTCTAAAAGAAAAAAATGTAAAGACAGAAAAGCATGACAAGAAAATTTCAAAGAACAAATAGATATAGAAATACATAAGTGTGGTGAATAGGAAAATAAGAATTAAAAGCAAATTTCTTCTTCACTTTTACAAAAATTCACAATGACGTGTGAAATCCTGGTTTTGCCAAATAGAAAAAGGTTTGACCAAAGGGATAAAGAAAAAGTTGTAACCGGATTTTGCGAGTAGATGTTAAATTGATTTTCAGACCAATGGCAACAATTTGCAAGATTAAAAAAGTCTTAACGATCCAGTGCAAAAAATCTAAATGACTATAAAAGGCTTCGGTCAGTGTCAGCCAGACAGTCAGATACGAGCAGCGAGACGACACACTAAAATACAAAGGGAGAAAGTTCAAGTCGACCCGGACGTAAGTTCGCGTCGCACATCGTTTTCTTTCTCTCCTTCTTTCTCGTGTGCTGATTCCTCTTACTTCTTATTCTTCGTTCAAAGACACTCCTACCAAACAAACGCTCATACATACATACATACGTAGGCGTAAACTCTTTCCAACAAATTACTACTACGATGGTGCCCTTAACTCATTACTTGTTTCTCATTGAACATTAACTTCTACGAATTCGTGTGATTCTTTTCTTTTAATAAATTTCTATTTTAACATGAAAATGTATATTTTTATTTTTCCACTATTCCAGTCATCCACACATTGTAACCTCCAACCTGCCAACAAACTGCTGGTGACGATTCCGAAAATAACGTGATAATTGGGAATAAAATCTGTAAGCTGGAAGAATTTCGGTTATATATGACATAAGGCCGAATTAATAAACATTAACCATCTCCCTATAGTTTCACTGGTGACCTCCGACGTCTACAAAAACACGCAGTGGATGAAAACTCTATTACTACAATCACACTGATGCCCCATCAAAGAACACGCAGTAGAAGAATCCCATATACGTCACTGGTGAACATCAACGTGGGAAAAGAACACATAATGAAATAATCATTTCTTCAGAAACAACTATGAAAAAACGGTGACGTAAAAAAAAGAAAGCAAATGAAAGCAAGAAAAAGCAAAGAAATAGAGAAAGGAAAGATAAAAACAAAAGAGGGGAAAAGGTAAAAGAAAGAATGAAAGGAAAGAAAAGTTTTAAAAGAAGAAGAAAAAATTAAAGTGAACGTTATAAAATGATTGGTTGGTTTTTACGGCTTATCCAACTTTTGCAAGTTATTTTTTTAATCGTTTCCCCCACCCCCCATGCAAGGCGGTAACGCCACTGATGCGCAGGGGGCTACATAAAAGTAAAAGATTACATAGACAGAGAGTATAGAGAAAGACAAACTAGTTACAATGGGTTTCAGAAAAAGAATCAAGAGAAGGATGGGAATACAGGTGTGATGACATTTGAAATGGTAGAGAGAAAGGAAAAATATACAGGGTGATGTAGAAAGAACTAAAGGCAAGTGGTTAAGAGATGGGTATTGACATTGCATTTAAATTCCTGGAGGTCAGAAAAGCAAGAATACGGAAGCGAGTTCCATAGTTGGAAAGTGCGAGAAAAGAAGCTGTAAGAGTAGAATTGAGTTTGCATTTCGTTGGTCTAACTCTGAATGAGTGGGACCCAGCTGCCAGTCTGGTTACACGAGTAAACTTCTGTGACAGGGGCACCAGTGACTTACGTTCGTCGGAGCAGAAGCCATGAACATATTTATAGAACAGACTGAGGGAAGTCACATCCCGTCGGTGGGGTAGTGGCTAAAGTCGAGCCGCCAAGCCGGTACCTATCACATTACTGATTCTTTTAGAGCCTGTCAAGAACGTTGAAATGAACTGCGGGAGCGCCTGACCATATATGACAGCAGTATTCCATTAAGGCAGAAAATATTTTTAGAATGTAAGACTTGTTTCCGTGATAATGATGATTTTCTGATACAGGCCCTAATTATTATGCGATAGTTGGGTGATGAAGGAGTGTATTAACACCTTTCCCAAGGGTATTATTGTGGTATCCGAGATCTGGTTTGCAGTTTGTTTGTTTTTTTATTTGAGAGCCGTTTTCCCTTGCAGCACCTGGTATTTTTAAGTGGTCACCAAGCTAGGTACTGGACGCTTTTTAACTTCGGTAATCGAGTGGGAACCGGTGTTTCAAAGTCATATGGCAGTAAGCCAAATTTATAAAAGAGGGAAGCAAATTTTGTAACTGTTACGAAAGGGAAAATTCTACAGAACAAAGAAAAGACCTGACCAAAACAAATAAAAAAAGTTACCGACCAAAATTTGGAAAAATATCAATAAAATCAAACAAACGAAAAAGAACAAACGCGCATGTGGAAATTGGATTTGGAAATGGTAAAATCAGGAGTTGAAATTACGAAGACAATCAGAAGTTCGTAGAAGAGAGACATTTCTGATTGCCCCAAATGGAATTGCAGAGAATTTTATGAGTTAATGATGAGTTAGGAGGCCACATATAACGAAACACTCCTGACAGATACTGAAATAAGTGACTAGCAGTATAGCCAGGCGTTGCTCGGGTGTAATGAAAGCTTTGAAACTAATCCATGGTTCTGGAGCTCAGACTCTTTGGACCTTGGCAAAAAAGACTAAAATGTTTACAGTTAAAGCGAAAGCGTAGACTGAAAGAAAAAATGAATGGATGTAAGTCAAATTTTGGTTTCCTGGTATCGATTTATATATATATGTATATATATTATCGATTTTCTGCACTATTGTAAGAACTGCAACCTTGAAACTTCTGAATATCGTTTCTTATGTCTTTGTCTATGAGTGTTTCAAGTTTGATTAAAATCGGACCACTTCTTCTATAACATGATTTTTTCGATTATCGATTTTTGATATTTATCGGGGGTACCTCGACATAAAACCTAGCTAAGAACACTCGCAGATGCTTAAAGTACAACTGTGTAAATTTTCAAGAAAATCGGTTCAGCCGTTTCGGAGTCTATAGGTAACGGATACACACACACACACACACACACACACACACACACACACACACACACACACACACACACAGACAACGTTCCATTTATAAATAAGTTTTGTTTAGATTTAGATTTTGATTAGAATTGATGTATTCAACAATACCGCACCAACAACACGCCCGAACACACAGGCAAACACACACATATGAATGCACAAACGAACACACACATACATACATACATACATACATACATACATACATACATACATACATACACATGTTTAAGCTGCAGTTACAAACCGTCCCTTTCAATTTTTGAAAGAGTTCAAATCAGTTAAACTCATATAGGGAAGCATATCGTACACACCTCATCGTGGTGTTATGGCTAGCACGCTTGTCTGGGTATAATCATTACAATTAAGTAGTGAGTTCGATCCCCACGGGATGTCCCTTACTTTTAGCCTTGTGCCACATCTTAGCTACGGTTAGAAAATCTTTATAGGGAATGACATATTTGCCACTGTACAGCCTCTTTTTTAGAGACAACTTTGGAAAACTATCGGTAAGTATAATGTTGTCACATAATTTCTTTAATTTAAATACTTCTTATTTCAGAAACAGTTATGAGAAATCATTAAAAAAATCTACCACTTCATTGTTTACGAGCATCTGCTTAAGATCAAATGATATAAAGTCAATATACATTCAACTGATGCCAATGTATGTTTAAAGTAGATCATTGATAAAGAAACGCTCGCCCGTTGTATATATATATTTGTTTTTAAATAACAACAAAACAAATCAATTTTTGAGAAAGGAAAAGCAAAGATAACGTGTGAAATTAGATCAAAATGATTGAAATTTTTAAAAAAATTAGAAAATAATCGATATATATATATATATATATATATATATATATATATATTTGTTGAACAATAAAGAATTTTCTATTCAGTTTATGCTTTGCTTTTGAATCTAACCTCATGTTACTCTGCATAGACAACTATTTAGACAAGCTAAAGTAAAATAACCATAAGTTCGAATGAAGACACTGGACTTAATGTATATAAGCATTTTTTTAAAGAAATCTACTAGGTTCTACTAGGAGGATGTGCGTTGTGGTGCATTGGATATCGGCTCGGAACGAGAAATCGGTGGAGCCGAGTTCGAATTCCAGCCAAATTCTATTGCATTCACTTACGCGCAAATACCCTTGGGAAAGGTATTAATCCGTCTCATTCCTTCCAGTTATGGGTTAAATAACAGGACAGATTGGGTTCTATAGCCTTGGATGGCAACCAGTCTACCGCAGAAAGAAATGGTAACCTACTGAGGGATACTCTTCTGCCCAGTCAGTCATGTCTCTTTCGAGACATGATCGCCCAACCGTGTATCACGTATGGCACTTAACTGACTGACTAGGTTTTTACGTAAACTTGTTCGGTTTTTAATTTAATTTACTTTATATTTAATCTTTCCATAAAGTTTGGTTTGAGCTTGATTTTTGCTTGACGGCATATCAACACCTCTGTGGGTTATTTAATGCCAAAAAGGTGAAATTTTAATTTATTTTTTTTTTACTTTTCGGTTATATTGAGAAGATTTAGTCATATTTAATGAAATTTTTCTGTTTTTATTCTTTTTCTATTTTAGAAAACTAAAAATGTCTTCTTGCTATGTATTCAGTCTTCAAAAATGTATTGTTGGTAATATTTTTCCTTCAAAAATGTATATTTTTCTATGAAAGTATTTTATATATATATTTCTATAAATTCGACCCCCAAAAGTCTGAAATTGTTAAAAAGTGACTGAGAAATGTGTCAGTCTAAAGGGGTTAAATAAAAAGAATATTTTGGATGTTGTAGAACTTCCAAGTTGAGTTCTTTAACTGCGTTAATAGTCATGTTAGTGTCGTAAATGCGAGCACTGGCATGTTTCATAATCCCGCTGTACCACCTGTCAGATCATGTCAGCTGAATTTTGTTCACCATACAGTTTAGCATTGACCGTTTGGTTGTTTTGAAATATTTAATCTCTGTACCCAGCACAAAATTCTTGAGAAGCTGAGTTAGCTTTGTAGCATTTTTAAAAGTAAAGACATTAAGATGTAGAACATGCTCATGCTCAGGTGTTGTTTAATCTGAAATAAAATTTCAATAACTTTACGCGACAGTTTCAGAGAAAGTGTTACTAAGAAACAAGAAATTCTGCAGGTGATTTTTATACAAAATCATTCGCAGAGATTGAAGGAATGCAGGTGACAACAAAAATTCCATCTAGAAATGTACATTTTAGCCCGAGTCTACAGCTGCAACTCACCATGCCATGTACACAGGGGTTGGGGAACTTATTACTGCCTTTCGTTATACATTTAAAATAGAGAAATTCAATTCAGAAGTTATTTCATGGACTGCTTCTTCATGGAATATAATTCTGTGTATAGGTTTTTATAACACGACAATCTTAATCGTTTCAAGTCAATGTTCAGTCGCTCTTTATATATTTTATTATCATAATTTTCGCATTTTTTTTCTTTTAACTTAATATCACACAACTTTTTCTCTGACCCACTACCAGCAGATATTTAGTTACTATATTAATGAAAGATTTCCAGTTAGCCATAATTAGCTTTTTAGATTTATATTCATAGAGCTGCCTAAGAAGCGAAGTGCAACCAAATACGAACATCACTGGTTGTTTAGTCTGATTACTTAAATAACGAAACTTATCTGAATCTTGATGGCTAGAGATCGCAGCACAATTAGATCGAATCTAGCAAATGAACAGTCGGTTTTTTTTATAGATATTAAAACAAGAATGCACAGAATTCTGTGAAAACGGGCCATACAAATGTAAAATGAACTGTTGTAATGTTTTATAGGTTGCGTAAAAGCCTTTGACAAGTTATGTCATTAGTAATTGTTACAATATCTAAGTAAGTTTCATTAATTTGGGAAGGATATTAGAATAATATAGCCTTGGTTGGCAACCAGTCTGCCGCAGAAAGTAATGGCAACTTAACTGACTGAGTAGAATAATGGAAAACTAATGTTTTAAACAAGACGCCTGCACGAGAATGTAAGATCAATTCAGTAAACGTGTAAGGAGCATAAGACAAAAAGGTTTTTTCTCACAGGATTTATTCAACCGTTACATTGAAGCAATGAGAAAGTTAGGAAAATCATTCTGGTTATAAAAATAAGCTAGAGTGGTAGTATCTGTGAGGATCCCACCTATGAGTAAATAGTGAACCCTCAAACTAGAGTAAATAACTTAAAGAATAGATTAAAACTAATGATTTTCCAGCAAAAGAATTTGTTAAAGAAAAAATACCAGGAATAGATTTTTGTATAAAGAAAAAAATTTCTAAAGCTTCTAAGAAAATTAAATTTCTGCATTGTATGACTTATATCTTATTAGAAATAAAGAAAAGAGTGCTGCATTGCTATAAGATATCTGTCCTTCTGTATGAAAGTGAATGCTGGACGATTTTGTCAAGGATGAAGAAGTGGCCTGACACAGCAGAAATGTGGTTTTACAGAAGGATGTTGAGAATACCATGGGCGGTGCACGTGTGGAAAGATGAGGTGTTGAAAAGGATGCAAACGAGAAGAAAACTCATATTTAATATAAAAAAAGACAAATGATGTTCCTGGGACATGTAATAAATTATTTTCCTGTTTGTTCTTTCTTTCTTTCTTTCTTTGTTCGTTATTATTTACACAGTTGTACTATAAGCGTCTGCGAGTGTTATTAGCTAGGTTTTGTGTCGAAGTACCCCCGATAAATATAAAAAATCGATAATCGAAAAAATTGGATTATGGAAGGAGTGGTCCGATTTTAATCAAATTTGATACACTCATAGACAAAGACATAAGAAACGATATTCAGAAGTTTCAAGGTAGCAGTTCTTACAATAGTGCAGAAAATCGATAATATATATATATATATATATATATATATATATATATACATATAAAAGGCAAGATGTTTGTGTGTGTGTCTGTTTATCTGCCTGTATGCCTGTATATTTTTTCAGCCCTTTTAATTTAGTTTTTGCTTCGGGTTTGGCTCTAAGTAGGTATAATTGTAGTTCTTAGTCTCAGCCATGATACCATTTACTCAGAGGACTGATTTAGCCTTCAAAATTCAGTTTACGGCGAAAAAAACGTATTTGATATCGATACTAGGAAATCAAAATTTGACTTACATCCATTCTTTCAGTATACGGTTTCGGTTTAACTGGAAACAACTATTGCTTTTTAGTCTTTCGTGCCAACGTCCAAAGAGTCTAGGACTCTGGATTAGTTTTAAATCTTTCATTACACCCGAGCAACGCCGGGTTATACTGCTAGTTTCAAAATAAGTACGTTATTATGTTGCGTGACATTCGGTTTGGTCATTGTTTATGGCTTCCTAAAAAGTTTTCTTGAATATAACTAAAAAGATCTCATGAAATACAAGATTAGACAGATTGATAGAGGTAGAGAGATGGAAAGATGAAACAAAAAAAAAACTGTTAACAGCTCAATTATAAAGAAACTTTGTTAAAGCTATGACTTTTCCATTTATTCCTAATTCAACGGATTTTTCTGCTGGAGATCTTAAATCATCTTCATTGATTAGCATTAAAAGAAACCGGACCAATAAAACCATCATCAAATTCTCAGCCCTTAATTTGTTCTGCGGTTAATGGACCGAAAAGATTTCTCTGACCGATGCCAAAGCTTAGCTGTGTCATTTTGCATTTAAAATTATCGAAAATTAAACAAGATCTGTCGGTTATTTTGGTGCGTGTGCATGCGTATAATTAAACGTTTTACAAAGGACTTGTTTCCAAAACCAAAGACAGAATTTACGCTTAAAAAAATCTCCGGCCAAAGAGAAACAACGAACAACGATAAACCAGAGCGATAGCCGTAACAATCTAGATACACAAGGATCGAACTTTGTCTCATAAATTTCACTTATGTCTCATAAATAGATTTTTTTTACTCAGTCAGTTAAGTGCCATACGTGATAGACGCTTCTAACTTTTGACTAACTAGGCAAAAGATTATCCCGCAAGAGGTTGCGATTAATTTCTAGACTGGTTGCCAGCCAAGGCTGTAGAACCCAATCTGTACTGTTATTTAACCTATAACTGCAGGGAAAAGACGGATTAATACCTTACCCAATGGTATTTGCGTGTAAGTAAATGCAAAGAGTTCAACTGGATTTCGAACTCATCTCCCCGATTTCTTGTTCCGAGCCGATATCCACTGCCCCACAACGCACATTCTTGACTACTTACCTCATTTTATACATACGAGAGAATCCTGAAAAGTTCCCGGTCCAGCCAGTATTCTTCTTCTTCTTCTTCTTCTTCTTCTTCTTCTTCTTCTTCTTCTTCTTCTTCTATGTGGTGTGTCCCTTCAGCACGTAAGCGATCATGGCCTTCCATATCACCCTATTCCTAGAACCGCTTAACGCGATTTTTACTGTTACGATTCTCAAGCCACGCTCTGCCATCCATTTGCTCTAGCCCTCCAAGTACATTACGCGTTGCTTTCCTGTCTCTCTTTTCTTTCTATCTGTCCCGTGAGTATCAGATTATTCAAACCTCTTTCCCTAATTACCTGTGCCAGGAATCCAGCTGTCCTTTACTGATGTTAAGTATTAGTTTTCTTTGCGTTTCCATATTCTCCAGAACCTCGCCGTTGCTAATATGCACGGTATCCTCAGCACCCTTCTGTAGAACTACATTTCGGTTGCCTTCATTTTCTCCTTTATCTCTTTCAATATTGTCTAGCCTTCACTGACATAGTAAAGAACAGACATCATATAACAATCTAATATTTTCTTCTTTGTTTGTAGCAAAATTTCCCTGTCTCTCAATACTCTACTCAGCTTCTGGAATGCATCATTAGCCTTGACAGTTCGGTTTCGGGTTTCAGTGTCCCACTTTCCGTCCTCTGTTAAAACACTGCTCAAGTATTTCAATTTCTGAACCTGTTTGATTTTAGTATCTCCGGTATGTTAATATCAACAGAGTGAACAGCTAGGAAGGAAACTAGTATCAATACGAGAAAAAACGATAATATGTACTGGATTTCATCCTTATTTTATTAAGTGGTTACCACTGATTTCCATTTTCATGGTGACATTCAAGGCTAATTAGGACAATAGCTTACAGGGCCCTATTGAATTGGGACATTGCCGAATTTGGTTTCTAAGTTACTCTCTGCCGTTTGCCTAAAGAGACGGGACCTACAAGGCAGCAAGTGGTTAGAATTCAGTGTTGTCACCCAAGGTTATAATGATCAGAACTGAGGGTGGACAAAAGTGATGGACTCCTGTCTTTCCTTAAATCATACATTTACGCCTTACAATAAATGATTGTAAAGAACTCGACTGGAATTCGAAAATGGTTTGCAGATTCCTAAATCCGAGCAGCTAACTCCATTGTGCCTCTTACTAGATTAGATATTTCTTATTTCCTAATCAATTGTTGTAAGTGAATTATTTTTATTTTCAACCGATAGAAGCACAAAGTTTCGGTCAATGAACGCCTAATATTTCTTGTATAGAAACGGTTAATTTCCCCGTTACCAGTATAATTACGGTTAAATCTTTTATTAGAGCTATTAAATCCATGGCATACCGAGCGATGGTAATGGTAATGTTAACCGGTTATTTGTCAGAAAAAATCGAAATTTATTAACCGAGAAGCCAGTGCTGCATTCAATTCAAATTTATACACTTGTTCGTTCTCTTAAAGCAGCATTTCACAAAAATGTTTTCTTAAGCGCCGTAAATGTTATCATTCTTGCCAGTATCGATTTATTTCCATACGAACAGTTTATTTGAAGTACCGCAAAATTTTGAAATTTTGACAGTCACTATTTTCTCATCGACTTATATTTAATAATCATTTTCGTTGTTGCTGGTGTTGAAAGTCTTTAAGTGAAGCGGCCTCTGTTATATAGTACTGCTCTTTGTTTGTGATTCCGTAGTGACAGATTGCTAAGAAAAATGTATTTTTTTATTTCCGTCTTTGTCTGTGATTTAAAAATGAATTTATTACACAATAGCGCGTGACCAACTATATAAGCCATAATAAATGAAAATTCCCAACAGCAACTTCAGAATAGGGATGATATATAACTAGAAGAAGAATAATGATATTATCATGATGTTAACCTTCCACACAAGCATCACTGACAGTTTGAGAAGAAAACGCTTATCATTACGATAAAGAGTTAATACTGCTGCCATATCTGGTCGGATGCTCCTCCGATCCACCTAGGGATCCTTGACAAAATCCAACGGAGAATCTCTAATGTGATCGATCCCAACTTGGCAGCTGAGATACAGTCACCTTCTCACCGGCGCAATGTGGCTTCCCTGTGTCTCTTCTACAAAATAATTTCACAGCTTTTGCTCCGATGGACTTATCTCACTGGTGCTCCTTATATGTGAGTTTACTCGAGCCACAAGATTAGCAACTAGGTCCCGCTTTTTACTGTGAAACCAATAAAATGTAGACGCAAATTCTACTCGAAAGCTTCTTTTCTTGCACTTCCCCCCATTTGAATTCCCTTCTTTTAACTTGCTTTCCCGACAGCTACAATCTTCAAGAATTCAAATGTAAAGTCAATAGTCATCTCCTATCTCACTGACTCGCATCCTTTCTCTCATGCTTTTTTCTCCTTCTACTCCACTCTTATCAGTATTCTTATCCTTCTCACTTCCTGACACCCCCTATAACCTGTCACTCATTTTCATAATTTTCTTCCTATGTAACCCCCTGCACAACAGTGGCAGTAAACTGCCTTGCTTGGGCCTATATGATTATAAAAATATTTGCCGTCGGATGTTAGGCGTGTAATTTTTGGAAAAACTGCTTCAAGTAAAGGTATTAGAAATTCCAACGGGCAACACCTTCGGTCAATCAATGCCGACTACGTCCTGTAACTAACAGCTTAATGTCAGAATGAATATTATCTCTTCCTAGGTAGAATTTCGCATCTGTTCTTGAAGAGACGATCTTGAGAGTTGTAGCCCAAGTCACTAAAATACGGTTATTGTCATCACATGATGCATGGCGTGGATACATTTTCGTTCGGCTTTAATTTCTGATTTTTCTTGGTGGCTTTCACTTACTTCAGGCGTCTATGTAATTTTGTGTCTTTTATATTGCCTATGGCCTCCGTGCCACTTGCTATTTTAGGCCACCTACAAAGTTAAGTAAAAAGCTTCTCAGCGTGTACATTTCTATTAAATATGTATAGGTCATCAGGAATATTTGTGATCGGCCAGTATGTCACACGGTAGCACAAAAACAGAAAAGAAGTATTGGAGAAAAATAGAAACAACAACTGAGAAGAATAAATATGAAAAAGAAAGAAAAGAGGAGGAAGAAAGTGTTTATTCGTATAAAGATAATAAAAGGCAAAAAAGAAACCAAACAAAGAGGAGGAGGAGGAGGAGGAAGAGAATAAGAGAAGGAAACTGAGGATGAGGAAGGGGAGAATTTGTGTCAAAGATATAACTTTGAGCAAGACGATTCAAGAAAAAAGAAATGTTAGGAATTATAAAAACGGTATACAAATAAAGCAGTAGACGGAGGTGAAGTAGAACGTGATAGATTATGACGATAAACTACAGGGCGCTATGGAAAAATTGTCGCCATTTTTATTTTCATTTCCTGCATGCCCGTTTTTCATTTTAGATTTGATGAACTGCACGCTAGAGTAGGGTTAGTTGCACTATAATGAAATTCATTCCACCCGAAATTTAAAAATGGCATGTTGCACCGCTTGGCATTCCAGCCTGAAGCTCCAATACGAACATTTCAGAGTGTTTACATGTCAATCTGAGGAAAGTGCAGATGATTCGGAAAGAGGTGGATTATATATCCAGTCAACATCATGGTGTTTGGAGTGATCACTAGTGATGATAATGTTGTGTCCATTCATCATTCCATAGAGCCCCAAACACAATATGGAGGTCTACATCAAGTGCCTTGAGTAGTTAGTGCTGCTATGGGTCAAGACGATGGCTACTGAAAGAACATATGACCCTGTTGTAAAAAATATTGAAAGCGAAAGAAGCAGTTTTAAAAAGAAGAAAAAAGCTTATGATGATAATTATGATGATGATGATAAAGATGAGTTCAAATTAGTTAAAAAATTGTAGTGAAAAATGAAACAATTGTTATTAGATTCCTAAATGAGAAGAAGAAGAAGAAGAAGAAGAAGAAGAAGAAGAAGAAGAAGAAGAAGAAGAAGAAGAAGAAAATGAAATTTAACGTAAATTGGAGTAGATAGACTAAACTATCGCCCGGTTCACACTCCACCCACATCTATTGAACGGGTGAAGAGGCTCATCCCTTGTTTCCTGTTTAGGATGCGGTTTCCGGTTTTCTCTTTTCCAATCTTTTCACTCTTTTCCTTTATTTTTTTTTTCAATTGGAGTAGATAGACTAAACTATCGCCCGGTTCACACTCCACCCACATCTATTGAACGGGTGAAGAGGCTCATCCCTTGTTTCGTGTTTAGGATGCGGTTTCCGGTTTTCTCTTTTCCAATCTTTTCACTCTTTTCCTTTTTTATTTTTTTTCAATTGGAGTAGATAGACTAAACTATCGCCCGGTTCACACTCCACCCACATCTATTGAACAGGTGAAGAGGCTCATCCCTTGTTTCCTGTTTAGGATGTGGTTTCCGGCTTTCTCTTTTCCATTCTTTTTACCCTTACGTAGCCCCCTGCGCATCAGTGGCGTTACCGCCTTGCTTGGGGTGATATGATTAAAAAAAAAAAAATAAAAAAAATAAGACGCGATAGATAAATCATTTCGAAAGAAGAAGAAGAATGAAAGAATGTCGGTAGAAAAAAGATAGGAATAAGGAAGCAATAGAATATATGTTCTTAATGAATATGAAAAAATGAGGGTAAATAATTTTATCGAAGAAGCAAAAGAAAATAGATCCTAAATAGAATAAGAAGACAAAGAAGAAGACGTAAAAGATAAAAAGAAGAAGAAGAAATGGAATAAGAAAAAAGAAAAAAGAAAAAAAGGAGAAGAAGGGAAGAAAACGAAAATATAGATCTAATGGAAATGATCTGCAGAAATTGTAGGTTAGATTACGTCAAAAACGAAAAAAGAAGAAGAAGAAGAAGAAGAAAGAAAGAAAAGAAAGAAAAGTAGTGGGAAGAAATAAGTAGAGGGAGAAAGACAAAGAAATATAAAGTGAATGAAATGTACTAAATCATTTGTAGGGTTGAATGCGATAAAAACTTAATAAAGAATATAATGAAGAAGAGAATAATTTTAAGGCGGAAAACAAAATAGAAATGTATAAAAATAATTTGAATTCTAGTTTTGTTTAACGGCATATCAACATCTGTGGGTTATTTAATGGCAAAAAGGTGGTGTTTTAAGGTATTTTGTAATATGCGGTTTGAATGAGAAGGTTGATTTACTCAGATTTTATTAATTTTTTATTTCAGAAAACTGAAGATGTATTCGAGTTTGTATTAAAAATGTATTGCTCGTAATTTTTTTCTTCAAAAATGTATTATGGCAAATCTTTTCCTTAAAAAATGTATCGTTGGTAATATTTTTCTTCAAAAATGTATATTTCTCTACAGAAGTCCATTTTTATGTATATATTTCTATAATAGTGTATTTTTATATATTTATAGTGTGTTAACCACAGTTGTGGGGTTAACTATTTGTTCATAGCTGGGACCCTAATATGTGCTACCACTCCGGGTCAGGGTGGACTTGGGAACAACAGCAATTACGAGGTGATTTCATGCTTCTGACAACCTCCCAATCAGAGCCCTTGGATACAGTTAAAAAAAAAGAGGAAGTAGAATAATAAAGAAAAGAAGAAGTAAAAGAAGAAAATGAAGGAGGAGTAAAAGAAGTAGAAAATAAAGAAGAAGAAGAGGAATGGAAGTGTACTAGAAAAGTAGAATGCAACAGAAAAACGAAAAGAAGAAGAAGTAAAGAAAGCCGAAAGAAGAAAAATAGATAAAGAGGGAAAATGGTGAAATCTAAAACGAAAAGTACAGAATGAAGACAGTTGTAATCCAAGTAAAAAAATGTACGCTTTTTATCGTTGAATGTATGTCAACAAATCTCAACATTAACGGGTCAAAGTAGCAGCAACAGAAGCGGAATCAAGTGGTTGTCTTGAAAAATAAATGACTGATTGTTCAACCTGGTGAAGTAGATTGACGCTTGGCTGAGACGCTGGCCATTGGAGTCGGCTATCAGAATGGACTGATCACTGCCGAAGGTTCATTACTCATTCAGAATATTGAGAGTGTGAAAACTTTGATGGCCGGCCAAAGCCTGTGGGTTTACTTCGTGTAATCTGAGCGAGAAAGTTGCAGACTAGGACGAAGCATTAGAACCTCGGTAAGTGTTATGACGTAAGTGTTGAGATTTGGTGCCAAAGAAAATTTCAGTTAACACTTCACTAACGCTGACACGAAGTTCCTATCGAAGGCTGTTCCAAATGCAGACAGTGACAGCTTGACACAAAAGTAGATAACGTATTGTTCTTAAGGAAAATAGGAACTGCCAGGAAACGAACACTTACAATCAGAATGATACAGTTGAGAAATGTCTAGAAGATATAATGAAGAAAGGAGTTTTCAAGAATTTTACTTTTCGCGTAAGCCACTTAAATTAGTTTGTTTGAATGGTTAACAACAGCAGCACCAAATTCAGTAGTGGCAATACCTGCAGCAAAATCAAACAAATTGTAAGAAGAAAAAGACGAAGAAGAAGATAAGAAGAAGAAGAAGAAGAAGAAGAAGAAGAAGTGAATGTGATGAGAGAACTAAATCAAAAAGAGGAACAAAGATAAAATGATGGTGGTTAGAATAATTGTAGAAAAAAATGAAACAAAAGAAAACAAATTCCAAAAAATTCAGATGAAAAAAAAACAATGAAGAAAAGAAAAAAGAGAAGACAATGAAAAAGTAAAGAAAAGATGGTAAAAAAGAATAAAAAAGAATTAGAAAATGAATATGTCATTGAATATGAAGAAAAGATTAAAAAAACCCATTGAAAAAAAAGAAGAGAGTGAAAAAGAAAATAAGACGATAAAGAAGAAAAAGTAAACCATAAAGAAAAAAGAAAAGTAATAGAAGAAGACAGTCAAGAAGAAGACGAAGAAAAGTAGAGGAAGACGATAAAGAAGGAGAACAAGACAAACTGGAAAACATCAGGAAAATGAAGAAGATGATGAAATAAAGATTATCAAAAAGAAATATAAAAAAGAAGAAAAATAAGTCGATGAAGAAGAAAAGATCAGATAAATAAGACGATAAAAAATAAATAACAAATAAGGATAAGATGATGAAAAATTAAGTTAAAGAATGAAACAACTTTAAATAGATGCTAACAAAAGAAAATTGTAGAAAAAAATTGGGACAGAAGAAAACAATCGAAAATGTTTTTTTAAGAAAGAAGTATAAGGGTGTGTTGAATAATTTTGGCAAAGGAAGAAGGAAACAGACAAGAAACGATCCGTAGGTAGTCAAGAAGAAGAAGAAGAATCCAAAGGAAACGTTGAAGTAAGAAGTAAAAGAAAAGAACAAGAATTAAAAGACAAAGGATCCGAAAAAAATCAAAGAAAAACCCGAAAGGAAGAAGTAAATATGAAAATGAATTCGAATAACAAAGAGAAGAATTCGAAAAAGAAGATAAAAAAGAATCTGAACAATCATAAGGTAAAGAAGATGAAGAGAAAGAATTCAAAGAAAAACGAGGAAAAGAAGAAGAAGAATCCGATGAAAAAGAAGAAAATGAATAAGACAAAGAAAAAGGAGAAAAAGGCAAATAATCTGAAGAAGAAAAAATGTAAAGTATTTGAAGAATAAAAAGAGTCCGACGAATCAGAATCTAAAGAAGATGAAAAACAGTTTTTTTTTGTTTTTTTTTTTTTTTAATCATCTCACCCCAAGCAAGGCATTCCACTGCCACTATTGCGCATGGGGCTACATAGGGGAAGGTAAAGAGAAGGAGTGGATAGACATAGGGAATGTCAGGAGAAAGGTGATAGATGAGTAAGGATAGCGAGGATGAGTGTCGGGCAGATGGGAAGAGTGTTTGATAGAATGGGAGCAGGTTAGTGTGTTAGGAGGTGTCTATTGACCTTACATTTAAACTCCTGGAGATTGTAGCCGTCGGGGAAGCAATCGTTTGGAAGAGAATTCCACAGTCGGGAAGTGCGAGGAAAGAAACTGTTGGAGTAGAAGTTACGGCTGCATTTTATCGATTTCACTGTAAAAGGGTGGGATCTAGTTGCTAATCTAGTATCTCGTGCAAATTCGTATTTAGGGGGCACCAGTGATCTAAGTTCATCGGAGCAGAAGCCGTGAAAGTATTTATAGAAGAGACACAGCGAAGCCACGTCTCGCCGGTGGGAGAGAGACTGCAGGCGGTCTGCCAAGTCGGTATCTATCACATTACAGACCCTCCTCTGAACCTTATCGAGAAGCCCGAGGAGAACAGCAGGGGCACCCGACCAGATATGGCAGCAGTATTCAATGCACGGGCGGATGGTAGATTTGTAAATGTGAAGGATAGATTTAGACGGAAAAAACTTCCGGGCCCTACACAGAGAACCGACTTTCATAGCAGCGGATTTAGCAATGGATTCGATATAGTCATTCCATTTGAGGTCCGCTGAAAGTGTGAGACCAAGGAGGCGTAGTGTTTTACTCTCTGGGAGGCAAGCCTGGTCCATGCTAATGGGAGGTAGGTGAGATTGTCGATGATGGTTAATTGACAGTAGCTTCGTTTTAGAAGCATTAAAATTTACTAGCCATTTCTTACCCCAGTCCAATATGGATTGGAGGTCTTTTTCAATCTCGGCTGCAAGTTTAGCTTTGACGCCTACACCAGATTTTTGTTGGAGGCGAGAGTAAACTGTGGTGTCATCGGCGTACAAACCTATTTGGGTTCTTATGGAATCAGGGAGATCATTAATATATATCAGGAAGAGTGTAGGACCTAAGATGGAGCCTTGGGGGACACCTGCGTTTGTATGGTAGTTCTGAGAGGCATGTCCGTTTAATACCACTTTCATTGTGCGGTTAGAGAGGAATGACTGGATTAGTTCAAACAAATGTCCAGTTATACCATAGCTCCGCAGTTTACATTGAAGGCCAGCATGCCAAACTCTGTCGAACGCCTTAGATATATCCAATGCAACGGTTCGAGCTTCGCCATTCCTGTCGAGTGCCTGGTATATGTACTCGGTGATGGTCGTTAGCATATCAGCAGTAGACCTGGTGAAGCGGAAACCATATTGCTTGTCCGAGAGGAGCCTGTGTGCTGTGAGATGCTGAACCACCTCGGCGTTGATAATGGCTTCGAACACTTTGCCAAAGATCGGAAGAAGGCTGATAGGGCGGTAATTTGCAGGGTCAGAGGGTTCTCCAGTGTTTTTAAATATAGGAACTATAGAGGAAGATTTCCAACAGGCAGGAAAGCAGGAAGCAGATAGGCAGAGGTTGTAGAGCTTAGAAAGGATAGAGGAGAGTTCAGGGACACATTTCTTTAAGACTATGGTTGGGATTCCGTCACCACCGCTCGCTTTGTGAGGGTCAAGTTTTAAGATTATCTTAGAGACAAGCGAAGGTGTAATGCGGACATCATTCAGTTGTGCCTCGGTTCTAGGTGAGAAGTCGGGTGTAAAAACTCCAGACGAGTCCAGACTCGAATTGTTCGAGAATCTGCGGGCAAAACATTCAGCCTTATCTGCTGGGGAGGTGAGGACCTCAAATTTGTTGATTAGCGGGGGTATTGTGGACTTGCTCTTGTTAAGTACTCTTTTACAGAGTCGCCAGTAGTCTTTAGAGCCGAATTTAGAGCATGCTATGCGTTGCTTCATTCTGGCAGCAACCAACATCTTAGCTTCGTTAAGTACCCTTTTACACTTATTACGAGCTGAAGTGAAAAGGCGCCTGTTTTGTTCCGACGCATAGTTACGATAAAGTCGGAAGAAATGATTCCGGTGGGCAATGGCAGCCGAACAAGCGGGTGAGAACCATGGAGACGAATGAGATTTAAGCTGGAATTTCCTAGCAGGGATGAAGGCATCAATGCCAGCCTTAACCCAGGAGGAGACCTCGGATGCACATTCTTCGATGGGAAGACTAAAGACGTTGTTCCAAGGGATGTCACAGAGGAAGTCTCGGAACGAATCCCAGTCTGCTCTTTGATAGCAGTATGATATTCTACTTGTCTGTGTTTCATGGGTCGGGCGGGAGTGGAGTGAAATATTGACGGACACTACAGTGTGGTCAGAGTTTCCAAGTGGGCAGAGTTGTCTGGTAGTGCAAGAGTCTGGGATGGAAGTGAAGCAGAGGTCTAGAAGTGAGTTCCTTCCGTTAGGGTTATCGGAGAAACGCGTGGGGAAGTCCACTACTTGCGTAAGGGATTGGGTGATTGAAAAGTTCATGGTGTGGACACCAGCGGGGTCAGTGACAGCGTTCTTCAGCCACTTGGTGTGGTGGGCGTTAAAGTCACCAAACACGAATACATGGGCAGAGGGATGGGTAGAAATGGCTTTGTCAATATTGTCAGAAATGATGTCAAGTAACGAACAGTCAGGGGAGGAAGGAGAGCGGTACAGAAAGAAGAGATAGCTAATCGAGCTTAGAAGTGAGAGGCGGAAGCACATGAAAGAATGATCTGGGGATTCAAAAGATGACACCCTAGCTAAGGGAAGGTGTTCGCTGACATAGACACCAAGCCCATGCATATGAACATTGGAGTCCTTCCTGAAGAGGGGAAGGTAGCCAGGAACGCAGAACTCAGATGAGGGGATAGAAGGGTTAAGATTAGTTTCACATAGGGCTAATATATCAGGTGAGTTATTATGGAGGAAAGAATCTACGCTGGGGAAGTTGGTGCGGATGCCGCGTATGTTAGTGAAAGAGATGCAGACAGGTTTGGGCGTTTTCAAATGAGCTGGTTTAGTTTTGTTATTATGTTTGCTTTTTTCCATAGTAATTCAGTTAAGGAGTGGTCTTAGAATAGAATCAGTCGGTCAATCATTGCAACTTGTGAAGGATGGAGACTGGCGCGGCCTACAACATAATGTGGCCTCGGGGTTGCCCACCGAACGTTCATGCAGGGACGACCGTCCATGCGCGATATGGCACTACAAGAACCCCGGTATTATTCAACTGTTGATCAGAGCAGCCTCTCAAGACGCTACGCAAGAGTTCGGGCCCCTAACTACCAGTCGGAAGCAGCAACCAGGAAACTGCCAACCCGGTACCCTCAGAATATAAAGACGTTGCCACCATACTCCGTAACTGCAAAGAGCTTCCAGCTGAACTAACACCAAGACCAGAGAAAGGGGATGAACCGGGAACCCCTTCCTAAACAAGAAACAAGGTGATCACCTCTAAACTCATTCAAAAGAAGGGGGTGGAGTGTGAGACCGGGCGATAGTAGAAACTATCTACTCCAATTAAAAAAAAAAAAAAAAAACAAGGAAAAAGTGACTGAGGCTTACAAAGTTTTAACTTAGTAAAAGTCGAAAATACCCTTGAATAGCAAAATTATTTACACAAATTAAGTGACGATAAAAAAAAAAAACAAAGACGGTCAAAATACGAAAAAAAAAAAAATAAATAAATTTCCAAGAAATTTCACAAAAACAGATTGAAAAAATGGACTGAATCCCAGTTGACTTACCACAAGCAGCTAACACTGTAAAGTTGATTTAATTCAATTTCTGAAGACAAAAATAGAAATTAAACCGTTTTTTACAGAATATAGTCGAGTTATGTTGCTTGCGTTCGCTTGCCAAACCGTTAAGAATTCAATCTCTCGAAGACAGAAATTTAAATCTTCTACAAGACAAAACTAATGGAAATAATTGAACCGTGATGCTATTTATCATTAGTCGAAAATACCCTTGAATAGCAAAATTATTTACACAAATTAAGTGACGATAAAAAAAAAAACAAAGACGGTCAAAATACGAAAAAAAAAAAAAAAAATAAATTTCCAAGAAATTTCACAAAAACAGATTGAAAAAATGGACTGAATCCCAGTTGACTTACCACAAGCAGCTAACACTGTAAAGTTGATTTAATTCAATTTCTGAAGACAAAAATAGAAATTAAACCGTTTTTTACAGAATATAGTCGAGTTATGTTGCTTGCGTTCGCTTGCCAAACCGTTAAGAATTCAATCTCTCGAAGACAGAAATTTAAATCTTCTACAAGACAAAACTAATGGAAATAATTGAACCGTGATGCTATTTATCATTAGTCGAAAATACCCTTGAATAGCAAAATTATTTACACAAATTAAGTGACGATAAAAAAAAAAACAAAGACGGTCAAAATACGAAAAAAAAAAAATAAATAAATAAATTTCCAAGAAATTTCACAAAAACAGATTGAAAAAATGGACTGAATCCCAGTTGACTTACCACAAGCAGCTAACACTGTAAAGTTGATTTAATTCAATTTCTGAAGACAAAAATAGAAATTAAACCGTTTTTTACAGAATATAGTCGAGTTATGTTGCTTGCGTTGCAATGTTATGTTGCAGTGCGAAGAAAAAGAAAAAAAGTAGAAAAAGAAGAATAAAAACTATCAGAATTCCAGGAAGAAAGATCCAACGTGAATGATGAAAAAGTAGAAGTATCCCAAGACAAAAAGAAGATGATCTCAGAGAAGTATATGAAGACTTTGGTTTTCACCAAAATACGAAGAACAAACTGGGAAAGGACACTCAAAATGGGAAGCAATAGTGACATCAGCAAACAACATTGAACCAAAGGAAATTAGGCACAGAAAGAAAAATGTGTGGATGACTGAAGAGATTCTGGGCATGATGCAAAGGAGGCAGAAAATGATATAAAGACAGGGAACGGAGTACAGGGAAATACACAAGGAAATAAAAAGAAAATGTAAAAAGGCTAAAGAGGAATGGCTTAATGACAAATGTGCAGAAGTAGAGAGATTAAGCAGGAATAATAAAGCAGACATTAATAAAGAAATAAAAGAACTGACAGGACAAAAAATCTATTATTCAGCAGGATGAATAAAATCTAAGGATGGAACAATCATTTTAAAGAAAGAGGAAATACTCCAACGTTGAGAAGAATGTATAAAAGATCTTTTCCACGACAAGAGAGAGCAACCAATACTACGCAAAGATGAGGACGGACCGGAAATATTAAAGTCTGAAGTGGAATCTGCAGTAGACAAACTGAATAGAAACAAAGCAGCGGGACCAGACGGCATAGTCATAGAGCTGCTGATAACCCTGGAAAATTGAAATAATAAATGAAATTTATAATAGTGGGGTTATACCAGATGACCTCAGCAAGTCTATCTTCATAGCACTACCTAAGACGCCAAGAGCAAACGAGTGCGCACTCCAGTGAAACATCAGTTTAATGAGCCATATAACAAAACTGATCGTCCGAATCCCGATGAACAGAGCGACAACCAGAATCAGGCCAGAGATAGGACGAGAACAGTGTGGTTTCGTTAAAAACAAGGGAAAAAGGAATGCTATATTTATGATTAGGATGCTCTCCTAAAGGGCAATACAAATGAAGAAGAAGGACTTATACCTGTGCTTTATAGATTATGCGAAAAATGTTTGACAAAATACGCCATAAGGTATTGATGGAGATGCTCGGCAGCCTGGAAATATTTGGGAAAGACTTGAGAGTAATCAAGAATATTTACTGGCAGCAAACTGCTTGCATACGGACAGGTAATGAATTTAGTAGATATACTACGATAGAAAGGGGCGTAAGACAACGACGTGTCTTTTCACCGGATCTGTTCAACTTGTATAGCGAGAATATTTTGAGGACCCTAGAAGTTATGCCTGGATTCGTAATCGGAGGCCACAATTTAAACAACCTAAGGTACGCAGATGATACAGGGCTAATAGCAGACACAGAAAGGAAACTACAAGAATTCCTACAGAAGGTAGCTGAAAAAAGTAACAAGAAAGGACTAGAAATGAACTTCAAGAAAACCGAATGCATGGTCATCAGTAAAAAGCAGGTCGGAGATATTAGTATCAAGTTGGTACAAGAATTTAAATACCTGGGAACAGAAGATGGAAAGTGCGACACAGAGATCCGAAGGCAAATTGGCATGGTAAAGAAGCATTCTTGAAGTTGAGTAAAGTATTAAGAAACAGGACAATTTCGCTAGAAACAAGAAAAGAGTACTGGATTGCTAGGTGCTGTCCGTCCTTCAATATAGCAGTGAATGCTGGACAATATCATCAAAGATGAAGAAAAAAACATGAATAACTTAAATGTGGTTCTACAGAAGGATGCTGCGAATATCATGGATCGAGCATGTGAGCAATGATGAGGTCTTAGAAATGATGAAAACGAAAAGAAAATTAATACTGAGCATCAGGAAGAGACAGCTGAAGTTCCTGGGAAACGCATTAAGGAAGGCGGGCTTGGAGAATCTGATACTAACAGGCCAGAGAGAGGGAATAAAAGACAGGGGAAAGCAACGGATAACATATTTGAAGGACCTAATCAGGTGGATGATGGCACGAGGGTTGCTGGTGTAACAGGAGAAGGCGTGCTCAGAGCCACCAGGGATAGAGAAACGTGGAAAGCCATGATCGCCTACGTCCTAAAGGGACAGGGCACATAGAAGAAGAAGATACGAAGACTTATAATAATAATAATAATAATAATAATAATTACACTGGACAATGTGCAAAGACTATGGAAAATATGTAAACAAACACTGGTATGAACATCACCCAGCACCGGTTACAAAAATAGAAGATGTCACAATTCTATGGGATTACACTATCTTTACAGACAGACAAATTGAAGCAAATAGGCCGGAAATTATTGATTAAAAAACAGAAAGAAAAAACTTAATTGATATGGTATGTCCAGCGGATTGCAGCATAGCAACCAAGGAATTCGAAAAACTGTCAAAATATAAAGACCTGGAAATTGAAATAGAAAAAAATAAGGAAATTGAAAATAAGTATCGTACCAGTGATAGTGGGTGCAAATGGAAATGATAAAAAATGAAACGAAAAAACACATTGAAAGAATCTCTGGAAACCTCAACTTAAGAGATATACAAAAAATTGTCTTGTTAAGTACAGTCCACACACTAAGGAGAAATTTGTCTATGTAACGCTAGGGATGTAAGGGAGATATGAAAAAACATGAATTGGAGTCATAACAACACACCACGGCATGCATTAGGTCTTCCTGCAGACTTGGTAGGTAATGCGACCATCGCAGAAATCAATTTATAATAAAAAATGACATCATGATAGAAGTAGCCTACTAAACACATTGACTTCCATATTACCATATATTTGATTTGGTAACATAGCATTTGAGTTCTGACCGTATCCCCCAATACTGGTGACGGTTGTATTTTCAGTTAATTTTGCTTCGACAAGTGTTGGATACAGTATGCATATTTTTTTCTCTCTCTCTCTCTATATATATATATATATATATATATACACGCCAATCTCTATCACATCCATTGAAATTTATGTCATTATTCTCTCAACTTTTACATGAATGCCTTCTAAAGTCTGAGTCGATTTAAAAATAAACTTAATGTAAACATCTGTGAAAATGAACAGAAACGATTTTAGTAATATTTTCAGAATTCACTTTTTCACCAAATATTTTTGACACGACCGTAAATGTAATTGATAATCATATCAGGCTATAATATTTTTGCCACGAAGCTTCTAACTGTTATAAAATAGCATAGATTTATATTCCATTTGGAAATTTTAACAAATAAATATTATGTACACAAGAAAATAGTCAAAACTAATAATTTGGGAAATTTCAGAGGTTTGAAGTAAAATTAAACCGTAGTGCCTATTAATTTAATGTAAAATTAATATGTTTTAAAAAGTACTTAAATAACCAAATAGAAGTCCTACATGTCCCTAAACAAATTTTGAAGTCAATATGTTAACGATTTGTTTTGTAAATGGGTAGCGTAACAAAAACTAATTGAGTGTCTTTAAGTGTTAAATGTTATTCAAAGGCACAAGAGAAAAAGCCTTAAACGCACTCGTACAGAAAGAACATGCCTCTTTAAAAAAATAAAGGAAAATTATACCTACAATCAGGAATCGTCTTTTATGCACAGTCGCTTCCACAACATCCTATCACTTATATCTCTCAATATATTTTGTCTTATTGCTTCTAATCCTTGCTCTACCATAAATTTGCTTAAGCCCATAAAATATGTCACAGACTTTTTCTCCTGCCTCTCTTTCCCTCTATCGAACCCGCCAGCATCAGACTTTCCAAGCCTTTCTTCTCTTTCCGATGTCACGCATAAGTTTCCTCTTCGTTTATATTTTTTTCAAAACCTCGTCGTTGCTCACATGTTCTGTCGTTATCCTTAGCATCCTTCTGTAGAACCACGTTTCTTTTGCTTCGAGGTTCTTCTTCATATCTGAAGAAATCGTCGTCCAGCATTCAGTGCTATATATGTAGACAGATATCACCCAACAGCCCAGTACTCTTTTCTTTGTTGCCAACGAAATTTTACTGTCTCTCAATTCTGTACTTAGCTTTTGAAATACTCCCTTGCCATTCCAATACTCTTTCGGATCTTTGTGTCGAACATTTCTTCCTCTGTCAGAAAAATCCGCAGATATGTAAATTTCTATACCTCCTTGATTTTAGTGTCCCCGACTTATTAATTGGCATTCTGGGCTTCTCTTATTCAGTTTTCTTTGTACTTTATGTTTAGCCCTTTCTTCTCGCTATCTTTCGCTACATTCTGTTGTGGGTTTCGTAGTTTCCTTTCTATAATCAGTTGAAATTTGTGCAACCCAAAAATAAAAGAACGCTTGGATGGTTTAAAACTCATAGACATACTAAATCGAAATGTTTGTAAATGAATAGAAAAGCAAGAGTCGGTAAGGTTTATAAGTTACTTAAAGGAAGAAAAAATTATTTGCAGGGAGCCATAACTGATTACATACTGAAAGGGCAAGGCAAATAATTGAATATCTATTTGAAATTCTGATATTGTAACATTATTCTACGGATTACACAGGCTTCCACCTAATTTGGTGCAATCTAATTTCGGGACAATGAGTCCTAAATTTAAGTCGGTTCTTATTGGTCAGATCCAGGTCTTGCTGTACCGAACTTGACTGTAGGTACATTTTCTACAATAATAAATACATTATTAATTACTGCTGTAGACAACCATACTCAAACATATTGATTTCTATACAATGATGATGATGATGATGATGATGATGATGATGACGATGATTGTAAAGACTTCTGGGTCTTACTATAGAATGCTGGGAATCCCAGTGGTGATTCTTCGGTGGTGTTAGAAGAGGCTAACCCTTATTCCCGAATTGTGACTGACCCCATCGATTGCACCCCTATTTTTATGAATTCAGAAACTTATGAAACTGACCAGTCTCTGATTTTGAGAAGACTTAATCTTCAGCAGTTTTCTCTCTACGTTTTCTTTTTCATTTAGCCTTTTAAGAACACATACAGAGACTAGTTTGAAAGAAATAAAAACAAAATAAAAGAACCATACCGATAGAAACAGACATGTTTTTAGGGATAGAAAAAGTTTTAACAGTCATATTTTCATACCTGAAGGAAGACGTTAATTAGAAATAATGTCCCCCACTTGATATGTAGAGATACATAGGCAATCAGTGATTTAGAGCCACGTGAAAGAAATGGCCATTAATTTTCTCCAATCATCTGAAGACAATTGGCACCAAATTCCCAGACATCAAACGTATGTGTCTCAAAAAGTCGAGAAGTGGGTAAGAATAGATTAGAACTCCACAATTATGAATGAAAACTCATTCCATTTACGTAAGTGAAGTAACATGCTATATCCAAACTCATTCCTAAATTGTGTATGCGATAGCAGCATAGTAGGAAAAGTAAAACACCACTCAGAAAATATCAACCCCTAAATGGCTCCTTCCCACTTTCAGAGTTCCACAATCACCACGGACTGAGATCAAGATTGATCTAGCAGGGAGTTTAAATAAATGAGTTGTTAAATTTATCATGTGTTGTGACTTACTTTGTGTTGTTTCGAATTTTCAGCAGCCACTCTCATAAAATATAGTTTTCTACACTAAGCCAAATCCTTGGGACTAAACAAATGCCGAGACAAAGAGACTAAGAATCGGTGTGATAGCCTAAAATACCTCAGGAGTTGGAGAATTATCGAAAAGAAAATGCTCATTTTGTAACACACATTGTCCAAGGAAAAATTAAATGTAACATCATTTACTCATAGACCATAACAAAGAATTCGTACAGACATTTTCACTCACCAAGGACACCAATAACATTGCTTCAATAGATTATTACTGAAAAATATATAGAAAAAAGCAAAGCTTAATCCAAAGAAAAGCGAATGCATCAAAGGGAATTTAAAAAAAAAACTTCCCTGGTTGGGGAATTTCAATTGAACTTGTCATTGATAATAGGAAACAATTCTCAAGTTACGGTTTCAAAGATTTGGTAGACAGTTATGGACTTAAACACATAATATCAAGTCCCCATTATCCCCAAGAGAATGGAGAAAAGAAAGCGCTGTTAAAATAGCTAAAAGATTGTTGGAATAATCTGACACATTTCAAACATTAGTGGCATAACGGAGTACGCCAATTAAAGTCACACGCAATTAATTATGGGAAGAAAAATATGAATCACATTAACGTTACTTCTAAAAATTTATTACCAAAATGGCCCGGATTGACACTAATCAAGAAAAGAGACAAACTGAAAAAAAAGTCAGAATGGAAAAGAATATTAATATATTCGATGATGCCAGAAATTTGCTAGCTTAATAAAAGAAGATAGAGTTAAAATAAAATTATAAAAGAAAACTTAGGAATACTGAAAACACTATCGAGCCAGTAGACACTAAGAACCGGTCGTATATTGCGACAACTAATCAAGGGTATTTCCAACGAAATAAGAAACATATTATATTTTCAGGTTTTAAGAAAAAAATCATTAGCAATCATTACAAAGATCTCCAAGTAAATAATAGTACAAGAAAAAATACTAAAATAAATACAATTCAGGAACAAAAAATCAGTCAGTCAGTTAAGTGTCATACGTTACACATGCTTGGGCGATTATGTCTCGGAAGAGACATAACTTACTGGGCAGATGATCCAGCTGTAGGTTGACATTACTTTCTGCGGTAGACTGGTTGCCGACCAAGGCTATAGAACCCAATCTGTCTTGTTATTTAACCCATAACTGGAAGGAAGATACGGATTAACACCTTTTCGTAAGTGAATGCAATGAATTCAACTGGACATCGAACTCGGCTCCCCAATTTCTCATTCCATGCCGATCCACTGCACCACAACGCACATCCAAAGATCTCCAAGTAAATAATAATACAGGAGAAAGTACTCGAAAAAAAAACCCAAAAAAACAAGTTGAGAACGAAAAATATACAAATATGTTTGATTTTACAAAGTTAGTGAGTTATCACCCTTGGACTGTAACTAAAACAAACATTGAGTTGTAATTATTATTATTATTATTATTATTATTATTATTATTATTATAATGAAATTTAAAAATAATAATTAAAATAAACTACGTGATGAGGGGATATGTTATAACAACATTATTAATGATAATAATGATGATGATGATTTCAAAGAGTTACGGTCCCACAGGGAAATGCAGGTTCAAGACCAATCCAGCAGGTTGTTGTTAATTTTTGTCGTCTTTGTGTTGCTTCAACTTTTTAGCGACCAGTCTCATATAATATATTCTTTCCATTGAAAGACCAGTGGAACAGTAATGATAATGGTTGTATTGTTTTAAGTTATAAATAGGAATACATTGTCCCTGTATATAATCATTTTATGCATTTTTCTACAAACATTCGTGAGAGAAACTTAAGTTTCTAAGTGATATAACTTTGGTGATGTTCAGGGTGAACAAGATTAAAGATTCCATCAGATCATTGAAATTATGAAAGAACTGTATCAAAGGGAACGAGACTAAAGAATGATAACTGTATGTTTCTGTTTCATCCTCTACGAATCACGTCCTTTCAGGAGATATGCGATAATGTCTCTCCCCCAACTTTCTGTCTCTTGTGACCCTTAACAGTTTTCTTTATTGGGTACTAGATTCATCGCACCATCCACTCAGACAAGTTACTAAGATAATTTTTTGCTACCCTCGTTTATCTCTATTGCCCTCGGTATGTTTTTTTCCAAGCCTCATTATATATCCAAAGAATTCCAGTTGCATTTTCCTGATTTTGTGTAGAAGTGTTCTTCTTCTTGTCATTTTATTTCAGACTTCCTTGTTGCTTCCTCGCACCATATATGGAATTTTAATAATTCTTCTGTAGATCACATTTATGCTACTTTTAATTTTTTTCTCGTTTGTGGAGAAATTTTCCATTTTTCACTGCTATATAAGATGATGTATGTCACCCAGCAATCCTTCTCCCTTTTCCTTCTTTTTAACGAATATTTTACCGTTTATGAGCTCCTTGCTTAACTTTCGGAATACTTATTTCTCTACTCCAAGAGATCGATGTCGCATTTTTCATCCCCTGTTCCCAGATATTTGAACTTATGTCCCTGCTTGATATCACCAAGTTGTTACTCGCATCAAGGCCTTTTTTTTTCTTGGTGCTGACAATATTGTCTGTCTGTTGACAGTGATGGTTAGTCCGTTTTCACCCGTTTTTTTTTTTTACTCGCTTTCTTTTACCAAATTGTCTCCGAGATTCTGTAGTTATCTTTTGGAGTCGGTTATCAAAACAATGTCATCTGCGTATCACATATTCTTAAAACTACGTTTACCTATAATAAATTCTATATGGGTCTCCAACCCATCCCCTCAAGAGATCATCGCTGCAGTAGTTGAATAAATCTGGGGATAGGATGCATCTTTGTCTTAACCGTTTCTACTACTGAAACATAAAATGAAAGAATTCACGAAAACTAAATAACTGCACCAACTACTAATATTTGAATTTCAAACACTTATTGCGCTAAATTTCTTTCGCGAACGTCTTTTGTTTAAGCTTTAAATGAGCATTTATTTCTTCACATGTAGATAGAAACAACACAATCACAACATTTTTTGGAGGATGTCATTTTTATAATCATAGCACCCTAACCAATGCATTTTACTGCCACTGTTTTGCAGGGCGTTACATAGGAAGAAAGTTATGAGAAAGAGTGATAGGTTATAGGGGGTGTCAGGAAGTGGATAAGAGAAGGATGAGAATACTGATGAGAGTGAAGTGGACGGAGAAAGAGAGGATGCAGGTTAGGGAGATGACTATTGACTTTACATTTAAATTCTAGGAGATTGTAGCTGTCGGGGAAGCAAATAAATGGAAGAGAATTCCACAGGCGGGAATTGCGAGAAAAGAAGATGATGGAGTAGTATTTTCGTTTATATTTTATTGGTTTGACGGTAGAATGGTGGGACGTAGTTGCTAATCTTTTTACTCGAGTAAATTCATATATAGAGGCCACCAGTGAGGTAAGTTAATCGGAGCAGAAGCCGTGAAAGTATTTGTAGAAGAGACACAGGGAAGCCACATTGCGCCGTTGAGAAAATGACTGTATCTGAGCTGCCAAGTCGGGATCGATCACATTACAGATTCTTCGTTAGATAGCAGAAACACCCGACCAGATATGGCAGCAGTATTTCATGTTCCAAATGTATGCTGTTTTTGGAGCATGAAACCGAAAATTAATGGTGAAAGATAGACTTTAATTTGAGATGAAGAACTCCATAACTGTCCAAAAAGTTTTATCCACTATTTTAGTAAATAATAAAAAACAAAACAGAATTTGAGGCCCGTTTTATTCAGATTATAATCCTTATCAGAACATAGCGAATAAAAGAAGATTGGTTTGAATTTCTGAGTGGAAATATTAACCAAATTCTAGGAATTATTTAGATATTTATACTCAGTGCTTTTATTTGTTGCACCGAGCGTCAGCCGATACCATCTAAGGCATCCTTTGGTAAATCCAGAAATTTGATAGTAAAATTCTTTCATGAATTATTCCATGAATTATTCGAATATAAAGCGCATATTTTACTTAGAATATTCACGTACGCCCGACTTCATTTCCAGATATTCCAAAATTAAACAATATCATTATTTGACAAATTTTGTCTTCAATTCCTGATTAAATATACTATGTACAAGTTTACATGTACCGTTAAAAATGCCAGTCATATTTGAAAGCACATTTAACATTGGCATTGACTACGTATTATTACTATATACGTAATAAAATAATGGTATGTATATATTCGACTCAGTAATAGTATATAAAACGATAATAATATTCGTCCATGGTTCGAATATGGCTGTCGCATTTTATCAAATCTGGTCTGGTGAATTTCTTACCAAATGCACCTGAAGTCGGATTTAACTCAAGTGACCAGATTTTAGATTCCTAATTGCAAGCCACTTCTTCCAGATGTTCTCGACGTGACGGTAACCTTCATCCGGCAGCAAGGCCTCTAATTGGAAGGTTGTGAGGAGCATGGAACTACCTCTTAATTGCTGTTGTTCCCAGGTCTATTCTAACCCGGAGTGGTAGGGTCCCAGCTATAGGCAAATAGTTAACACTCAAAGTGGGATCCAAACACTATGAAATTATAAAAATAAACTTTTATAGAAATATATACATTTTTAAAGGAAAATATATACCAATAATACATTTGCGAAGAAAAAAAATATTACCATAACACATTTTTGAAGAAAACATATTCTCAGAAAAACATTGTTTAATACAAAACTAGAAGATATTTTCAGTTTTCTAAAATAAAGAAGAATAAAACTAAAAAAGATTCATTATAATCTGACTAGATCAACCGAACGTTATAAAAAATACCTTAAAACCACACCCTTTTGGCATGAAATAACCCACAGATGTTGATATGTCATTAAACAAAATTCAAACTTCTTTCATAACAAAAAGAATTACGTAATCAATCAGCATTTATAATAAGCAGTTCTTGCATTCAGTAGCAATCATTTCTGAAGGAGATTCATTGTTTTTTATTTTATGCTTCATAAAAAAAAAGAAATGAAAATACCCCTACCATATATATATATATATATATATATATATATATATGAGGTGTTTCAAAATTAGGTGGAAATAAATGATAACATTTATTTTGAATTTACATATACAAATATATTTACTAATACAATTATTACCTTGACAATTAAAGTTTATTATCTACAATAACACAGAAGCGCTTAAATCTTATAAACACAGATGTTCCATCACAATTTACACAGCATTGAAATCTATCCCTCATCCTTCGACAAACATTTTTGCACAAGTCTCTTTATTCATAATTTTTATGAAATGCATCTGTTGTGTAATTTTTCGAATCACCAACACTTCTTGGTTTTCGATTATGAATTATATCCTTAAGTACTCACAAAAAGAAAAAAACCACTGAGGTTCAAGTCAGGTGTAGGTTCTGGCCAATCTATTAGTCCACTTCGGCTAATCTATTTCTCAGGAAATGTTTCATCAAGATACACACGGACTTGTCTTGAATAATGTGGAGAGAAAACATTGCTAACAATGAACACCATTGTGATTATCCACTTACTTTTGGACCCCATATATATATATATATATATATATATATATATATATATGAAAGCAGATCAACAGGTTCTAATTCAAATTAATATCTATTACGGGTGAAATTAATTTGAGTCGAGAAAACTCTTTTGTAATCATAATTAATTGAAAATACACTCTTTTTCGTAATCATAATTAATTAAAATACACTCCTAAGTGTATTTCCAGCAGTTTAAGTTTCGTTTTTCTGATCTAGAAATATTTCATTTTATGTGGAGTTATTACTAGACGCCAAGAATCCGTTTGTGTGAACAAAAATGAAAAACTTTGCAAGTCATAAGTTCTTATATACTTTTACTTTGTTTGTATCATTGTTCAGTTTACATTTCTTTCATAAATTGTTGACGTTTAGGTTTGCTTAAGTTTTATTCCGTTTTAGGCTTTTAATAAGGATTAATATATTACTTATTCTTATGCAACAATTTTATCTGTATTTTGAATGTTCAATCAAATTGTTGGAAAATAGGACGTTTATCAATTCTGTACCAAAATCACCGATCGTCAAGTATTTTAGATTAGAAAATTGGGATAAGGTTGTATATGTGGAAAAGTAATTTGTAGAGTAGAAAATTATTCGTTACTAAAACGCATTTGAACTTTGTTGATTCTGGAAAGTGTGAATAATTCAGCTACCGCATATTGCTTCAGAATTAATCTATTTTTTGTTTGATTTGATTCTCATGAAAGCTGAAAATGTTATGCTGAGGCAGATACTTTCTGCAGTTAAATAAGGAGCCGACTATGACTTTAGCAATGTATCGTATATATAAGTTCAGTATGAGGTTTCGTAGTGAACCAATCAACGTGCAAAGCAGGAACACATTTTGAGAGTATAACCATCGATAATGATATATAAGAACTAAATTTTCTATTACAAACAATACACTCTTACACAATTTTTATCTACACTGGGTGTCTCAAAAGATTCTATTTAAGTGACATCTAATGATAGTTTTGAAGAAACTATACCGTCATAAACATTTGTATCTTGAATGCATATTGTTTGTTTTTACAAAATGTTAATTCCTTTACATCATTTTTTGTGTCATTTTCTTTCTTTTCTTTTTTCAGACCCATGAAATTGAAGATGAGCATAGAAAAACAAGTGTTTGTCAAAACATGGAACATAAAAAGCTCGAAATGAGAGACAAATTTGAAAGGAGATTCATAAAAAAAATTTCAACAGACAAGGTTGTTCGTCAACTGTTAAAATATAAATTAAGAAAACTGGATCTTTTCATAATACCTTCATCATCACCATCCTTCAACCCACCGTTGGTTGGTCGGGAATCAATCGATACTCTTACCCCAGACAACACGGTCACGCATTGCTCTACTCAGATTCTGCTGTTGTGATTGGAAGTCATGGACTTATTTCGGTGACTGATACAGACGTGGATCGATGGTCCTACATTCGGGTGATTTCATATACGAAACACCATCTCAAAGAAGATTGCCAACCAAGTTACAAGACTTTTCCCAGGCCTAACCAAACCACGGATCCCAACGGGTTTTTCTAATCGGTTTGGTGGTATTTTTTCAGGCACGGGGAATGACTTCTCCAGATTGATAACATCAAGTCTCCCTCCTGACAAATCGACTATGATGAGACTCGAGCCCTGGCTTCATGGTCAAAAAGCAAACGTTCTAATCACTCGGCATTGCCCAAGGAATGCAAATAGAAATTGAACGTATCGTCCACTTGTACGGGTTCTATTAGTGAATGTCTAATCTCGTCAAACTAGGTATTGTAGCTTATCTGTATACTTGAAATAGAAACAGCGTAACGAAACGCTTGCAACGTTTTGTTTGTAAGAAATAGGATGTAGATGAGAAAACATTTATTCATCCGTACGGATACGTAGTTCTTTTCTCTTTTTTTTTTACTGTCAATGCTGGCGTGAGGATTCATCAGATTTACACTACATAAAGCAGGAATACCCACTGTTTGATTTAGTCTGACTTTTGTAAATAAAAACCTGACAGAAGGCAGGTACTTTCCTGGACAGTACACCGTTACCCGCCAAAAATAACTAAAAACATATAATAACAAATATTTTATTCTGCTTCTTCAACGATGGATTGTATATGTGTTTCACTTATGTTTTGGATTGTGCAATAGTTATGGGGTCTCATTGACTGTACACTCATTCATCAGTACATGAATAAGTTCAGCGTCAGGTTGGTGATGGTTTAATATTACTTAACTAGTTTTGGATGTTTTGAGTGCAATGGACTAGTTTCTCCCCTCGACCTCTGAAGGCTAGAATCGGGGAAGAGTTAGGCCAATTGACAAGCTAAGGATAACTAGATTTTCTGAGAAGTACTCATAAAAGGTGATATTGTATGCATATACATTTATTAGAAATTTTCATTGGCAAATTATTTATATAAAGCATAAAGAGGGGGACAAATGTATTGGTCTGATGTGCTTCAGAAGAATGACGTCGATCTGAATTTTTTATGGAAAACTTTTACAGTTAATTGAAACTTTATATTATCATTTCACCACAAGCAAGACGATAATGATACTAAGGCGCAGTGTGTTACTGGGAGTGAAAAATAATAAAAAGACTGTAGTCATGAGTATGGACAACAACAGAACAGGTTTCAGGAAGACGTATGTCGATAAATACAGGGTGACCCATAAAAGGGGAATTTTTTAAATGTGTATTGGCAAACATGAGTAAGAGGTAGCACTGCGAAACAGTGGCCTCACGAAGTAAACAATCTGCAATTTCAGTAACCATGGATCAAGATGAATTTCTAAGCAAGTTATGGATGTCAAATGAGGCCCATTTTCATCTCACAGGTTACGCGAATAAGCAGAACTACCGTTACTGGGCAGACACAAATCCTAATGAGGTTCCTGAGCGCACTTTACACGCTAATACAATGACAGTGTGGTGTGTTGTTTCATTACATAGGATCATCAAACCCTATGTTTTGAAAATGAACAGGGGATCTTATTCATTGTCACAGTCTCAACAGCAGATTTCAAGAATGCATTCGTACAGGAGGACGCCATCTACAAGACCTAATTTCAAAAAGAATGAAAATCCCATCATTTTTCTTAAATGGCATGTTTTAAGATTTCAGTTACTTTGAATAAAATATTTTTCTTCCATCACTCTTGGTTTTATTGGATTAATAAAATAATTTCCGGTTTTTGGGGTCACCGTATATTATATTTAAACATTTTGAAGATTTTAATTAGAAGGGTAGCAAGAAATAAAAAACGTTCAACATTTGAAATATGCGAAAAAATAAACCGTTAGAATATAACTTACAGTTAAATTTAGCTCTGTCAACAGTAAAATGATGTAACCTAATAGTGAATCTAGTAAATAAATTCAGTTGACGTATCAATCAGAAGAGTTCAAAATACTATTATTATTTACTTTTTTGTTAGTAGAAAAATATTCAACTATTTCTACTATAATTTATTTTTTAATTTAACGTCGTTTGTTTTGGTTAGTTACATATTAAATTACAATAGTATTTTGAAGAGGATAAAAACAATAAAAATAGAAATAAAATTTTCACAGTCCTATGCTACTGGGAAGGGATTTCTTTTTCTCAATTGATGCCAAATCCAAACTTTGGCTGTCATTCTCAATATCGATCGTTACGTCAGACATTGATCACTAAGTGAGATAAATAGATTAGCGCGTTGCGTGACTAACATACGGAATAGTAAGAAGAGGCAGAGAAGTAGCAACGTGCTATCGATTTTGCGTATCGTGCAATATTTGTAAAATGGTTGTTGAGCTTGAATGTTTACACAGGGGCTAAATTATTCAGGAATAAGTCTAATCGGTTAAAATATTACATATTGTGATAGATAGATAGATAGATAGATAGATAGATAGATAGATAGATAGATAGATAGATAGATAGATAGATATCTCACTCTGCTCATATCTGTCTGCAATATCAGTAAAATAGTTGTTGAGTTTGAATGTTTACACAGCGGCTAAATTATTCAGGAACCAGATACATTTTTTTAAAACCTAATTGGCATCTAAACTAAGCGTAAATATCTATCTATCTATCTATCTATCTATCTATCTATCTCTCTCTCTCTCTCTCTCTCTATATATATATATATATATATATATATAGATAGATAGATAGATAGATAGATAGATAGATAGATAGATATGAGCAAATTAAGATAGATAGATAGATAGATAGATAGATAGATAGATAGATAGATAGATAGATAGATGTAGCAGAGATAGATAGATAGATAGATAGATAGATAGATAGATAGATAGATAGATAGATAGATATGATCAGATTAAGATAGATATATAGATATGAGTAGATTAAGATAGATAGATAGATAGATAGATAGATAGATAGATAGATAGATAGATAGATAGATATTTAACTCCTTTTTCTCCATTAAATATAATTGTTCAAGATATGTGGATGTAGAGAAATCATTGTGGAGAAACAACGCAGCAAATATTTTGTTTTTTAATTGTTTCATTTATCGTAATTAAATGTATTCTGAAGTTGAACGAGCTACAAAAAGAAGCAAGGCAAAAAGTTCGTAAATTCGATTGGTTGGTCATTATATGTCTGCATATTTAATGACTATATATTTAATAATAAAAACTTTGAGTTTCATTCTTAATGCAAACTTATGATGCTGAGTCTAGACTTACCGCTACGTAATTTAAACTTGAATATAGATATATTGTTACTGCAATGGAGTCGCAGTTCTTGTATTTGCTCTTGTTCTTCTTTGTGATGTGTCTTAAAGACGTAGGCGATCATGGACTTCCACATCTCCCTATCCCTAGTAGCTCTTAAAAAGCTTTCTTCTTTTACCCCTCCTAAACTCCGCCCTCTCATCCATTTGCTCTAGCGAATCAAATACGTTACTCGTTGCTTTCCTCTCACACTTTCCCTCTATTTGACCTGTAAGTATCAGATTTTTCAAGCTCTATTTCCTCATTACATATCTCAGAAGCTTCAGCTGTCCTTTTCTCATGTTAAGTATTAGTTTCCTTTGCTTTTCCGTCCTCTTCTCCAGAACCACGTCGTTGCTCACATGTTCGGTCTACGGTATCCTCAACATCTTTCTGTAGAACCAAATTTCGGTTACTTCGATTCTTATCTTCATTTTTGAGTAGGTTGTTTACATTCACTGCCATATTGAAGTATAGACATCACAAACAATCCTGCATTTACTTTTTTTCCAGCGAAATTTTCTTGTCTCTCAATACTACACTTAGCTTCTCGAATGTATCTTTGACCATGTCAATTCACTTTCAGGTCTTAGTGTTTCACTTTCCGTTCTCTGTTAGTACACTACCCAGGTATTTAAATTTTTGAACCGGCTTGATTTTAGTATCTCTTTCCTGTAGCTTACCTTTTGGGCTTCTGTCTTTACTGATGAACACGAATTCAGTTTTCTTGTAGTGTATACATAGTCCTTTGTTTCCGCTATCTTTATCTCCGAGGATTACAGGATATTATTAGAAAAATATATTTGGCATCTAAAGTAAACGGGACATATATATGGTAGACTTTGAAAAACAGTAGCTACTCTGGCATGTACGCATCGCTCATTCAGTAATGGATTAGAGCACTCTGGCTATTGTGTGGGTATAATGAAAATATACACGCTAAAAAGTCTGCTTTCTTCTACCGAACGCCCATAGCCCAGAGGTAGAATCGCCGACTGAGGCCAATTCGGTCGGGTTTCAATCCTGGGTTAAAAGCAATCGGAGTCTAACCGTACTGATGAGCTGTGATACAGCGAAACAGATCTGTCTGCGGATGACTATATATATAGTTTACCTCACTTTTCAGCCATAATGTAAAAAAGAACTCTGGAAAATTCCCCCTAACTGTAATTCAGAAACATTTATTTTTAATCATTTCACCCCAGGCAAGGTGGTACCGCACTAATGTGCAGGAGGCTAGATAAGAGAGTTAAAGTTTTAGACAGGAGGAGAGTGAAGAGAAAGGCGAACCAGTCACAGGGGGTGAAAGGGAAAGAGCACGAGAAGGATGTGAACACAGGAGTGAAGACAGTTGCGAAGGTAGAGATGATGGAAAAGGGTGATACAAGGTCTGATGTAGAAAGAACTGGGGTAGAGTGGATAAGAGATGGAGATTGACATTGCTTTTAAATTCTTGGTTGCACAAGTAAATTCTTGTGGAGGGCGTACCAGTGACCTAAGTTCGTCAGAGAAAAAGCCATGAAAATATTTATCGAACATACAAAAGGAAGCCGCATCACGCCTGTGAGAAAGTGGCTGGAGTCGAACTGCCAGGTCGGAACCAAATTTCTATCATTCACTAACACTAAAAATGCTTTTCAACAAAAACAATGTGTAAGTTAATCATAGATGCCTTAAGAGAAAGATATTTCATAACATAGTAGTATGATCTGAAATAAATACTTGTCTCACCTCTATAATAACGGTTACCCTAACATTAATTAAATTCACCCATATACATTTAATACAACTGTCGAAAATATAAGACCTTTTTCTTTCAAATATTATTTATTTTTAATCTAAATCTAATCTAAATCTAAACTTATTTATAAATGAAACGTTGTCTGTGTGTGTGTGCGTGCCTGTGTTTGTGTGTATCCGTTACCTATAGACTCCGAAACGGCTGAACCGATTTTCTTGAAAATTTACACAGTTGTACTATAAGCGTCTGCGAGTGCTCTTAGCTAGGGTTTGTGTCGAGGTACACCCGGTACACCCGATAAATATCAAAAATCGATGATCAAAAAATGGGGTTATAGAAGGAGTGGGCCGATGTTAATCAAACTTGAAACACTCATAGACTAAGACTTAAGAAAGGATATTCAGAAGTTTCAAGGTTGTGGTTCTTACAATAGTGCAGAATATATATATATATATATATATATATATATATATATATATATAAAAGGCAAGATATTTGTGTGTGTGTGTCTGTTTATCTGCCTGTATGTCTGTATATTTTTCAGCCCTTTTGTTTTAGTTTTTGCTTCGGGTTTGGCTCTAAGTAGGTATAATTGTAGTTCTTAGTCTCAGCCATGATACCATTTACTCAGAGGACTTATTTAGGCTTCAAAATTCAGTTTACGACGAAAACAACTTATTTGATATCGATACCAGGAAATCAAAATTTGACTTACCTCTATTCATTTTTCTTTCAGTCTACGGTTTCGCTTTAACCGGAAACAACTATTGCTTTTTAGTCTTTCGTGCCAACGTCCAAAGAGTCTGAGCTCCAGTACCATGAATTAGTTTTAAAGCTTTCATTACACCCGAGCAACGCCGGGCTTTACTGCTAGTAATAATTATAAATTACTTCCTTTTGATTTCATCTCCCTGAATTTTAATAATTTCTTTGTAATTTTAAAAGTAAATTTGAATTTATTTTCTCTTCATGTATGTTGTCTATTTATATTATTCTCACGACAAATAAAGAAATATTAACCTAACAATAACTTCCACGATGATCAAGTAAACTTAAATTGAAACCTGTTAAACGGTTAGTTTAAAATGTGCGTCCGATATGCTTAATGCATAAATTTCCGAGTCGTGCTTCCGACTTGGGATAACATGTACACTACCAGCCATAATTATTAAGGCAACCCTAGTTTTTTAAGAAATTATGTATTTCAAATTATTTTTTGTATTTATTGCCAAATGAAAATATAATGTTCGCCTGTTTTTATTAATTTGCAAAATTTTACAAGGCAATTGATGCACATGTTATTGTGCAGTATTAACAAAAGAACCATTCTATTTTCATTTACAATTATTCATTTAGCAACAAGTATTTAAATAGTAAGAAATACACAATTTTTTTAAAACTCTGGGGTGGCCTAATAATTATTTATACTATACTGTTTATACTACACTGACCACTGATTTATTAACACCTGAATAATATTTATATTCATGTCTGTGTTCCAGCATGTATGTTTATTCTATATATATATATATATATATATATATATATATATATATATGAAGCAAGTTATTTTAGAATTGTGTATACTAGATTCTTTTAAGCATAAAGGTAAATTACTGGTTCTTAAAAACAGCAACCGTAATTTACATTAAAAATTATTCTGAATGATGATATTTCAATAGATATTTATCTTTATGCTTGCATGTAACGAATAATTCATTGCTCTTGATTAATAGTTTTGGGTTAAGTGTTTTAAAATAACTATTTTTTCAACAAAGAAATAACTTACATTTATCTGATTTCCCATCTTAATATTTGGCTTTAGCTGTAATAATCTGTTAGGGCGCTGCTCCTATTTGACTACAAATGGACTGTTCCTATTGCTATATATAGCAATGGTAGATTCTCTACAAGGGAGTCATAGAGAGTCACTTGAGAGTCTCTAATGAGTTACTGAAGAGTCAGTGCGAGTCAGTGAAGAGTTAGTCACACTTCCGGTGGCGTACCGGAAGTAATCACGTATACACACGTTTTACGACGGATTGGACTCTTGTATCTTTCTATTGTAAATATTACTAATCACTTCTGTACATACTAACCGTCTTTCCGCGGAATACAACTTATATTATGATTCTGTTGTTGAGTTATTCATTTATACTTGGCGACATAACATAACCTACGTACAAATATGTGTATTGCCACCATTCATTAATTGCCAGAAATATTTTGAGATACTATTGCTCATTATGCATGTAATATAGCCTAAGTAATTCAATGATGGTATTTGATGGGGCCAAAATAAAATTTTACATCAATACAGGAATGTATGCGAACACGGTTTACAATATTATCATTCCTACATTGACCGTTTAAGGGACAAATTATATTTTTTTTCGGCAGTTGCATTTATTTTTAAAGAAATTAACTTCGTTAGAGATGTATGTTGTGGCCTGATTAGGGGGCAGAAATAAAAAACACAAAGACGGAATAGAGCTAAAAAATATATTAACAAAGAACAGAAGTACAAACAGACACAGTATGAGAAAATCACTAGCGTGACTGTATTCGTCCGCTTGTCAGAGTTATCTCTGGAATAGACATCTCTTTCCTCTGCACAAGGCAGAAACTGCTGCTTATTTATAGTTTGGAAGTGTTCATGTGTCTGTGGACAAATTACCAAACTTATCGTTTAGATATTGTCGTTTGATTTGGTCGGGTGTTACAGGGAGTTCCCTTACTCTGTCGCATAATGTGACTTTAAATTCGCCTTCTATCTGGAGAGAAGCAATCACAGTAACTTCAAGAGGTTATCTGTGTTTTAAGATTAATGTGGACAGTCTTTTTGGATGGTAGGTTGTTTGGTTTGTTTTATGGCATATCAACCTCGGCGTGTCATTTATTGCCAACTAATTTTTTATTTATTTATTTATTTATTGCTGGTAATACCTTTTTCTTTCAACAATTTATTGTTGTTTTTTTATATAAATGTTTGTGTCTAGTAATACTTTTTCTTTTCGAGTATCAAGATTCATTGGGATTTGTTTTTAAGGGCAGAGTCCCCAAGTCCTACCCTTGTTATTAAACCCATAAGTGGAGTGAAGGGACGGATTAATACCTTTCCCAAGGTACCAGTGCTTAAGTGAATGCACGGTATTCAACTGGAATTCGAACTCAGCTCACCGCTTTCTCTTTCCGAGCCGATATCCACTGCACTACAACGCACATCCGACACTAAACGCTTACAGCACTTGGTTATCCCAAGCGGTTACCCATCTAAGTACTGACCAGGCTCTACGTTGCTTAACTTCGGTGATCGAGCGAGACCCGGTGTATTTAACGTGATATGGCCGTAAGCTTGGACGGTAGGAACTCCATTCTAAAGTAATAATTTAAAAGGATTGTTTCACATCTCCTTAATTTATTTATTGTATCCTCAGGCAGATATTTTTAGAACCGAAGATGGTCAGTAACGGTTTATTGTCTGTCTGCAATGTAAAGTATCAACCGTGTTCAGGTAAAACTTCGTTACTGCGAAAATAATCCCTAACAACGACTTCTAAATTTTCGAGTAATTCTTGTCTGAAGGAAGAAGCTTTCTCGACACATAATGCTGTTGGTTTGTGAGACCAATTTGGCATCTTGTGCATAATGCATGGTCCAACGTCATACGATCTGGCGTCGCTGGCAACTATAATGTCCAAGTCTGGCTTATAGTGGGCGAGAAATAAGTCCGACGTCAGGACTTAACAGAGCAGGTAAGTTGTGCATATTCGGTATAAACACCTGGTAATAGTTTTCAAATCCTAAGAAACGTTTTAAGGTAGAGACATATTTGGAAGTTGGCATGTCCTTGATTGCTGTAGTCCGTTCTCGATCTGGTCTTATGCTCCTCTTTATCGATAATGTGTCCTAAGTAATAATCCGCTCCATAAAAATATCGCTTTTGGATCATTTCAATTTGAACCTGTATTCCTGAATTCCTGAGAAGACTTTACGAACATAATCTTTATGCTTCTACATTTTGAGGGATCACTAATATGTCGTCTAAATATGAAACTGTGAAGTCAAAGTCGCTCGGTATAATATCGATCACTTGTTGAAAAATTGCCGACACAACCTTTATCCCGAACAATAGACGTTCGAACTTGTACAGACAACGATGGTTGTTGATATAGAGCAACTTAGAACATTCTTTCTCCACCGGTATTTAAATATATGTGTCTTTGAATTCGATTTTTGAAAAAACATCCCTCTATTTAGTTTCGCAAAAATTTCTTCCTATCTAGATAAAGCTTAATGATAGTCATTGAGTGCCGCATTAAGACTCGTCGAGAAATCAGCGCAAACTCAAATCTCGTTTGATTTCTTCATCACATAGACGGTCGGTGAAGCCTATTGACTGTACACAATTTTCGACAAGACACTGGTGCTTTCTAGTCTGCCGAGTTCTTCATTTATTTTTGGTAAAGAGACAAAAGGCACATTTCGTTTTTTTTCTTAAACAGTGGTTGGATGTCATCATTCAACTCGAATTTTGCGTCATCTTATTACACCGACCAAGGCCCCCAGAAAAATTCTACTGGAAAAGTTTCTTTAAATTTTTTAATTAAATTATTTGTCTTGGTGGTTGGGTTTTCGGGTTTTTGACAAACTGAATTAATTGGCATGTCCCACAACTTAAATTTCTTAATTCAGTTGGTGCCGAATAAATTTTCTTTATTCTTGATACAAACATTTTTAGTTTTAACATCAATCCTTGGAAAGTTATATTAGTGATAAGTTCTCCCGTAAACTTGATTTTCTCCCCTTTCACGGAACTGGTTATTTTATAAGTTCTTAGCAAGTTTGATTTTCCCAACTTTTTCTAAGAATGTAGATTTATGATTGTTAAATCTGAACAAGAATCCAAATTTACTTTAGTATTTTTTATGATTTGTACTTGCACGTATTTCCTAATGTTTAATCCGTCTTGTTCATCTGATTTTGTGCTTTTTACGCAGCTATTGAACTTTTTTTCTGCGCGAAATTGTGACCTCTTGTTCCTGACACGGTTAAAATTTAAGCACTTTTTATTCTGGTAAAGGCAGTCCTGATACCAATGTAAATAACCACAAACGAAACGCGAGTTAGGAGGAAAGTTGTCTTGTTTCATTTTTGATTGGTTTGATTTAGAGAGACAATTAATTTTTTTTTCTTTTTGCGTACTTTTTTATGTGAGCTATGCCAGATTCCTCGTTATTTTTCGAATCTTGTCTTACTCTTACAAACTTCTGACAGACTTTCGATATTTGTTGGAAAGTGAGGTTAGGCTCATTTTTTAACTTATTTAGAACTTTAAGTATAATTTTAGCGTCTTTGGCTGAAACGAGTCCCTAAACAAATATAAACACTTGAAATTATTCACACTCAAATCTGGCAATTTTAAATGGTCGCAATGCTTGTTTATGACCGTCGCAAATGTAGTGTAATCTTCACTATTCTTTCTGGTTAAATTCATATTCTTCCATCTCTTATAAAATAGTGAAATTTTAGGACTAAGATGTTTAAGCGCTTCGGTAAATGTCAGTCCGCATGTTTTATGGGCTCAAATATAGTTTACAAATTTGGGGTGCCCTCTGGTACTCAGTTTTCAAAGGAGAAGGCGAAATTTCTTAAAGCCTGATTAAAATATGCAATTTGACGATATTTACTCGAGTGTAAGTAATGTAATTTTCAGGTAGCAATTTCAATTTCACTTTCTCTCTATTGAATTCAATGTTTCTGGCTGAAGAAGCATGCGTAGTTCGATTAAATAAACGTGAATGTCGAGTCTCATTCGAAGAATTGATAGTATCCAAAGGTATTCTCTTGGTTAACTAGCATTACTACACGATTTCACTGGTTGGCTCAAGTAATCAATTTGAAGGACAGGGGTTTGAATAAGAAAGGTCTTAGTAAAGCGAATAGAATTACTTTTTCTTCCAACTGACAAAATCTTATTTGGTAAGTAAAATCTGGTTATCAAGCTCCATTTAACTGATGACAGTCTGAACTATTCGACATTAGTGACTAAAATGGGAAGAAATGTTATTTATAATGCTGATCTGGACTAATGCCATTAGATAGAGAATTGATCGGGAAATAAGAACTGAAAAATATTTTAAGAAGATGAAAACGAAAACGAAACAGATACTTAACATCCCGAAATGGAGCTGAAGCTTTTTGGGTCATGTATTGAAAAAGATGACTTAGAGAATCTGATGTGCACGGGACGGTTAGAGAGAAGTAGAGATAAGAAAAAAGCAATGTGTGACATACTTGATTGAATTTTGCACATGGCTAGCGAATCGGGGGTTGAGTGTGATAGCAAGAGACGAGGTGTTAAAAACAACAAATTATAGAGAGATAGAGAAGGCCATGATTCTCTACGTCATGAAGGGAGACGATACTGTGGCGTATAAATCCTCAAATCTTTTAAAGCAGCAGGCGAAATTTATATCCTGGTCTGGAGAATATGTAAAAGTGTTTGTTACGCCCATTATCGTGTTTTGTGAGAACGGGTTTCCTTTTTTACTAATTTGTCCCCTGTTTGACAGGCCAAGCAAGTGTTTTTTTTTTTTGTTCTTTTTTTTTCTTTTGTGGAGTTTGAAGTAGATTTTCTTTAAGTTTTTGATGTCTAATTTCTGTTTGTTTTTTATACTGAAACCCTTCTTCTTTGGCTTGCTTTAGCACTTCAAGTCGTTCGTCTTGCTATTTAAGTTACCGTTGGTTTTGCTGTTCAAGTTGAAATTTAAGGATTTTGAGCATGGTGGATTTAAATTCGTCCGTGTCTTTTTTTAAATGATTAGATTGAAATAAAAATTAATTAAAAGTGAATATAAAAAAATAAATTTAATTTCCTACTCACTCAGGAAGTCTCGAGTGATTTTTCTCTCTCTCAAAAAACATGAAATCTCGTAGTTTAGTGTAAGGTAGTTACACTTTTTTTTTTTTGTTCGGTTTCTTTTTCTGGATTACTAAGTCCTGTTGAGTAGAACAAAGTATGACGAAAATAGATTTTTTGTGCATCCAATGTTGAACCATTATTGACAATTTTCACGCATTCTTTTTGGGATCCTCAAGAGTCCACATCGCCAAGTTCTTGTTGCCTGGTTAGGGGCCAGAAATAAAGACACAAAGACGGAATAGAGTTAAAAACTATATTAACAAAGAACAGTAGTACAAACAGATACAACATGAGAAAATCACAAGCGTGACTGTATTGGTCCGGCTGTGAGCGTTATCTGCTGGAATATATCTATCACTCCGCTGTACAAAGCAAAATCTGCTGCTTATTTATAGTTTGGTAGAGTTCATGTGCCCATGAGTAAATTTCCATAACAGTGTATCTTTTTATTATAATGTTGTTGTGTTGGAATATTGATTTATCGATGTGATAAACACAACTGTATTTGATCTTAACCAGTTTCGTTTTATAGTGGTATTTTTGATTATTTAAATCTATAACGATTAGCAACTTAAATATATAAAATATTTAAGACTAAGCAACCATAAAATAAATACTGATTATTTATAAAAAGAAAAAAACTTTAAAATAGGCAGAAATATTTGTGTAACATTGCATGATTTAATCCACCTTTTAATCGTAATGTTCAAACGAATATCGAAAGGATTTATCAAAATTTAATTATTAAGCATTGAATCATTTACCAACTTTATTACGTGGTATATTATAAAGTCAAATCGTACAATGGGAAAGGCGAAAAATGTATTTTATGGCTTACTGGAATAGTAGTTATTTTAAAACAGTTAAATAAGTTTAGCTTTTTAAAAATGAGAAATGAATTGATGGTTACATGTAGACATAAAAATAAATATCTGTTGAAATACGTTGATCCGGAATAATTTCTTTTATGAAAACTATGGTTGTTTTTTTAAGAATCAGTAAGCTCCCTTTAGATAAAAAAAAATAAATTCATTACACTAAAATATTTTTTTACATGTCCTATTTGTTTATCTTGGTAAATGCTGCCATAATGTCTTCAATTCATATTTGTTGTTGAAACTAGATTCTTTGATCTCTTGCTCAACTACACCCGACACAATAATCAAGGAAGTTGCAGTCTAGGGATTTAGGTGGTTAGATATAAGGAGTGACAAAATTGTCTGAAAATAATGAGTGTGTTCTCCTGCATGCGTGGCATAGTGCCGAGTCCTGTTGCCAGTCATAGAGTCTTCCAGCAGCTACTCTCTTGTTGTTTGTACGCTGGATTAATAGGAAGCGCTTCAAATTGAGAAATAAGAGGAATAATTTTAATTCCATTCGAATTTATTGCGTTCACTTACGTGACAAAGGTATCAAGCCATATATCCTAGCTGCCCCAGATAAAATAAATAGCGTAAATAAATTTTCAAGTTATTGGACAGCCTTGGCCATATAGCTTTTTGTACCAAACGGTTTAACAGGAGGACAACTCTGAATTCAAAACCTCTGAGGGCCAGGTGTACCGAGTTGGGTTGATTCATACTATATTCCGTGATCTGCTGGCGGTCGTGTGCTTTGAGAGGAAATGTACGCCGTTAAAATATTTGGACTCTACAAAAATATCGTGAATAATAAGAAAAATATTTTTCTTCTATAATCAAGTCCAACTCACAAACAATTGAAGCAGTCGAGGAACTGATGATGATGATTATGATGATATATACTTATGTTGATACACACTATATTCTATGGTTTTCGTTTGGCGGTCAAGAGCTTTGAGAGGAGCTGGGCACCGCCAAGATAACTAAAAACCCACTGAAAGGATCATGAGGAAAAATAATAAAGTATGTTTATTCCATACTCAATCCAACCAGCTCAAGAATCGAGCTCACGATTCAGTCTTAATTGATCTAGTGAGACAAGATGTTTAACCATTGCACCATATTGGAATGCTCATAAAAGCTGAGATATCCTGATTAACTCTACCTCTCAAGTTGACGATATTTATTCGAGTGCATGTAATGAATTTCATGTATAAATTTCGAGTTCAGTATTTCTCTATTGAGCACAATGTTTCTGGGTGAAGATGTATGCGTACTTCGATTAAACAAACCTGAGTGTCGAGTCTCATTTGAGGAATTCATAGAATCCAAGGCTATTCTCTTGGTTAACTAGCTTTACTACACCATTTCACTGGTTGACTCAAGTAATCAATTAGAAGGACAGGGATTTGAATAAGAAAGGCCTTAGCAACACGAATAGAATTACTTTTTCTTCCAACTGACAAAATCTTATTTGGTAAGTAAAATCGGGTTATCAAGCTCCATTTAACTGATGACAGTCTGAACTATTCGACATTAGTGACTAAAATGGGAAGAAATGTTATTTATCATGCTGATCTGGACTAATGCCATTAGATAGAGAATTGGTCAGGAAATAAGAACTGAAAAATATTTGAAGATGAAAGCGAAAACGAAACAGATACTTAACACCTCGAAAAGACAGCTGGAATTTCTGGCTCATGTAATGGGGAAAGATAGTTTAGAGAATCTGATGCTCACAGGACGAATAGAGGGAAGGAGATACAAAAAAACAATGAGTGACTTACTTGATTGAATTTTGCACATGGCTAGCGAATCGGGGGTTGAGTGGGATAGTTAAAGAAGTTAACATCCCCTTCTTTAACTTCAGACAGACGCAGTCGGATCTAACGGTAGCCCCCTCCGCTTCTGAAAGACACAGCCGGATCTAACGGTAGTTCTCTCTGCTTCAGAGAGACGCAGTTTCGAATCCTGCTAGAGAGCGTAAATTTTCATTTACTAATATTTCTCGAATATTCAAGCAGGCAGACGGAAATAAATAAATACACTGCTTAATAAATAAACGTATAAATATATAATCTTATAGGAATCTTGGGAGGCCATGATTGTCTACGTCATGAAGGGACATAGTACATAGAAAAAGAAGAACAAGAACAAGAAGAAGAACAACAGCAACAACAACAAAAAGAAGAAGAAGGAGCAGATGAAAGAGAAGAAGAAAACATGGCTCGCTATTCAAACAAATAATTCATAACAAATTCTTTATTCAGTTGTTGATTCTTATTGATTTTCACGGGCTATGAAACGAAAAGAAAAGAGCATATATAATTTTCTTTACGTGCACAGTTTGTAAAATAAGTGAAATATCAGCAGCAATCAAATCCCGTAATAATATACCGTGCAACTTCTTGCATCTTTACAGAAAAGGCTATTCTCGCTAAAATTATCCCCCCGCATATTCCTCCCTCTCTCACACTTCACTAATATTTGTACGTGAGATAAATTAACAATCAACAGGATTATATATTTATAGCGAATGCACAAAATAGGAATTCTAAACGATCAAGTTGATCGGTTTGATAAAATTGCTTTCAGGCACGATTCAAGAAGGCAAAGAACAGAAATAGTAAAACAGGAAGAGATATAATTAGAAACAAACAACATCTCAATAAATATAGAAGAGTCGCGGGAATATGCAATCATGCTAAACGTTACATTTAGTGGAAATTCATATTTGAGTAGACGCTACGTTTATTTATTAAGCGGTGTATTTATTTATTTCCGTCTGCCTGCTTGAATATTCGAGAAATATTAGTAAATGAAAATTTACGCTTTCTAGCAGTATTCGAAACTGCGTCTCTCTGAAGCAGAAAAGAACTACCGTTAGATCCGGCTGTGTCTTTCTGAAGCGAAGGAGGCTACCGTTAGATCCGACTGCGTCTGTCTGGAGCAGAGGGAGCTACTGTGAGATCCGGATGCGTCTTTCTGAAGCGGAGGGGGCTACTGCTAGATCCGACTGCGTCTCTCTGAAGCAGAGGTAGCTACCATTAGATCCGGTGCGCTCTGCACAACAGAGCTACAAAAAACCAATCGCTCAGGCAAGGCTAAAATTGTAGCTTCAAGAGAAATTCTCTAGTCTCAAATGTTCCAAATTATCACTTTAAAGGACATTTTAGTAGATTTTCTGAAGAAAGTAATGGATTTTTATTAACTCGGCAGATAATTTTGAATCAATTTAAACATTATTTCCAACGGGAAAACGTATTTGTGTAGACGCTTCGTTTATTTATTAAACAGTATATTTATTTATTTTCGTCTAGCAGTTTGAATGTTCAAGAAAAATACTTTAATTTTAAATTATACTCTAGCAGCATTCAAACAGGAATCAGAGGGAGCTAATGTAAGACCTGATGTAGTAAAGAGATGGTTGAATGTTTATTAAATTGGCCTTGTGTCAAAGATAAGCGAACTCCCCACAAGTTAAAATAAACTTGAATTCATCTTATACTTTCTAGATAAATAATTTTTACAACTTATTTTAAAATATCACTTGGGAAAGGACAATATTGTTCTAAAACATGAACATTTTTGTGTAGTGATATAATGCTTTTATAAACAATTGTAATAAAAAATCCGATATTAATTTCTACTTAGTATCGAGCACTCTTTATAAAAGTAAATGCGTGAACAGTGGATTTAATCGACATGTTCTTTCAATTTCTTCTTTCTTATATGGCGTCTGTATACACTGCTTACATACAAGACGTTAAAATTTCCTTTCTCTGACCCCATGCGCCGATGGCTTAGGGAGTAGAGACTCCGACTGACACCAAATCGGTCGAGTTTCATATCCCGGCCAGAAGCAAGTGGATATGCCTAGCCACACTGATGAGCTGTGAATCAGGCTTGTATGAGTAATATACAATTTTAGCACAAAGAATTTTCACTTTAACTGAGCAGGTTCATGCCAACTTCGAAGTTTTGTGAGGACACTCTTATGATGTCTTCACTCCTCGGGGATATTTTTTTTTTACTTTTCTGTTCGGTCCTGGTCCCTATCATATTTATAAAGACCCTGATGTGATTTGATATATTTTGTGGGTGGTGCCGTTGACGATTGGTTGATTTTCTTTTTCTTTATTTTTCTATTGTGCAGCTGTTTGGTGTCCTTTTAATGTCTTATTTATTGCTATAATGGGACGCGTGAGTGGGTGTCCGCGTAATTGTTTTGTATTGAATAAATGTCCGCTTAATAGTTGTTTTGTTTGGTTTGTTTTTGTCGTTTAGGTTGACCTTTTGTATTGGTAAGACCTTCTTTCTCGTGTTGGTGTGTTGGACCGCTTAACCATGATCTAAAAAATTAAACACTTAAGAAATCCTCAACTCAACACCAACTATCAACGCTATATTTCTAATCCGATGTCAAACACTTTATGACATGTACCGCCACTCATTTTTGATATCTAAATTTTAAATTCAATTTTAGAAAAAAAAAAAGTTTTCCTGAAAGTTTTCTTTTCAGTTTAATTGGAAGGTAAATGTTTAAATTTCTTATTTCCAGTAAGCAAATTACTATGGTCTATTTCAAACAGAAATTATATTGACTGAAATCTAAAACTTTTCAATTTTTCTTCTTAATCTTTCAATTTTTCTGCCATTTTTAAACAATAGACACATTTGTAAACAAAATTTAATGATCGGTTTGAAAAAATTTGCAAAAATAAAATATACATCTGTGACATATTATTTTTGGAAAATTAAAAGAAATTATGTTAAATTAATCAGATTTACACAAGTATTACTTATTTATAGCGTGAAAGTTAGAATAAAACTATTTATTAATGACAGAATTGAACATTTAAACCTGTCAGCTGTGTATCAAATGTGTTGACAATTTATTAGATTAAAGATAACATAAGTATAATGTTTACAAGTGACATAATTGTATAATTTTTTTCGAGTAAGGGAATTAAACTCTGAATAACATGACATTTTAATTTACACATAGAAATTATCATACAAAATATTACATATATATATGTGAAACTAATACATATTTGTCCAGCGATATGAAATTAATGCATATTTGTGCAGCAACTGTTCCTTTAAACATGTTTTTGTTGAATATATCAAACAGCCGAATATTTTGTAAAGGCTCCTACCACTATTTAAAACAACAACAACAACAAAAAAAAATGCATCTTGAACAGTCAAATATGATATCAAAAAAGAAAGGTAACAATCTCTATCAACTTCTTTAAAATGGCTAAGAAAAATTAGTCGAAAGCGCTTGGGGCAATGGATAGTGCGGATAATTTTTGCGCACCTTTACTATACCAAACGGAAACACGTAAGAATACAGGAAAGTGTAATTAAAACAGTAATCAAATTTAAATTATCCTTTCGTATGTGTCTATATTTCTGAGATGAGGTAGTATTTACACGTAGCCCAGTTCATATAGATGTGACTTGACCCAAATAGGTGTGAGTTCAATACCAGGCTACAGCAGTCATGACAAAAGTAACTTACAGGGTTAGAGGGAGGTAACTCATGACTTCCAAAATAGATACTACTATGCAACAAATGAAGATCATATACTCCAGTGATTGCAATAGGGTTCGGTTCGAATTCCTAGCACCTGAAGAAGGTCAGAGCGTACAACGGCCGAAGCATTGTAGAAATAACAACGAAGATGAGGACAATAGTCTGAATAATTTAAATAATGTTAAATTATCCTTGTTTGTCATATTCAACAATATATATATATATATATATATATATATATATATATATATATATATATTGGGAAAGCAGTCACTTACGTAACGTTTGTTTCAACTTTTTGCTATCTTCAAGCGTTTTATATCAAGTGATTCTGCGTTAAAATGCACAATGGAATTTTTAGAACCTACAACTGGAAGCTTCAAAAAAAGGAAATTTCAAAATGAAGTAGGAGTCTTTCAAGAAGTTTGTATGAACAGCATTCTGGAAATTCCTGTTGTCCGTTTGAAAAAAACGTTGGAAAATTAGATGATATAAAACGCCTGAAGATACCGAAAGTTTGAAATCAAAGTTGCGTAATCGACCGAATTCCCTAAAAATATTTAAATTTCTACATAATATATGTAAGGAGCACTTTTTAATAAAACTGTATACTAGTCTTATTTAATTCTGACCAATAACTTGTCAACAATAATAACACATATATATATTTTCTTAACATATACTGTTATATATATATATATATATATATATATATATATATATATATATATATATATATAAAGAACGGTTGCTGCACAAATATGCATTATTTTCAGTTATATATATATATATATATGGTAATTTCTATGTGTAAATTAAAATGTCATGTTATTCAGAGTTTCTTCCCCTTACTCTAAATAAATTGTGCAATTATGTCACTTGTGAACGCTATACTTATGTTATCTCTCATCTGATAACCTGTCAACACATTTGATACACAGCGGACAGGTCAAAAAGTTCAACTTTGTGATTAAGAAATAATTCTATTCTAAATTTCACGCTTTAAATAAGTAATACTTGTGTAAATCTGATTGATTTACATTAAAATTTGGTAATTTTTAAAAAAATAATATGTCACAGATGTATATTTTATTTTTGCAAGGTTTTTCAACCCGAGAGTTAACTTTTGTTTGCAAATGTGTCTATCGCTTAAAAATGGCCGAAAAATTGAACGATTAAAAAAACGAAAAATTCTAGGTTCCAATCAATATACTACAAACCACTAAATATATATGTATATATGTATAGTGGTTTCTCGTAGACGGTTCTAACGTATTATATTTATTTTCTCTTGTATCCTCCAAAATCCGAACTCATTTTTCTTTTCAGGCTTGTCTGGTCGGATAAATACGAACTCAGCACACGTAGGTAGAACGCGTCGTTTAGAAGCTTTTCCGCGTCATTTCGTCATCTTTAAGTCGTATTTATATTCAACAATAAACCGGTTCTTATCACTCATGAAAGCGGTAGATTCTACGTTGATTTGAACATTTTGGGCTTTTAAGAATAAAGTGCCATCCATGTCAATGTCTTCCTTCTTTCTCGAAGGCGTTTCATTCAGCCAGAAGGGAACATGCCAAACTGAAATGTCAATCGTGTTGATTGACCTTGCTGTCTCTCAATCGTATTAATTCCGATAAATAATCACAGAAGAAGGATAATCGTATTACATTTGGGTTTTATTTATTTGTCACCAACAACAAAGTTTTATTCATGGTTTTATATGACTTGGGGCGGAGTAGTTACAGCTTTCAAAAAATTCTTTTTTTTTTTGTATTTAGTTCAGACGAGATCGACACCAGTGTGCAACGAGTTTAGCGCTACTACTGACACTGTCAGCATTCTGCCTTCGGGTAGAGGGCGCTCTCTGCTTCCGAGCAGAGAGCACAAACCCAGTCGTGGTTCCGCCGAAGGTTAGAAGCACGACTCGGTAAAAATAGACAGACATTTTTTGGCCCGGCTATATGGCCGGGAATAGCCACTATAAAATGACCATGCGTCACATCTGGCCTTGCGTGGGAAGGCTAGTAAATACAGAAGCACGACTGGGCGAAAATAGACAGACACTTTTTGGCCGGGCTATATAGCCCGGACATCCCAGTTATAATTGACCATGTGTCACATGTTGCCCTTACTGGCAGGGACAGCTAAATAATGCAACGAGTTTAGTTTTGGTCATTAAATTCAGCAGGGACGTTTTTTTGTTGGACACCGGCGGTGATGATTTCCTTCTTGAACGCAAACAGACTGCGCGTAAAACAAGCCTTCGAATATTTTGCACAGAACACTCACTCAAATTTAGCTGTCATTTTTTTACATTGTTCAAGTCTCGCCATGCCACACGAGAGTACCACAACTTGTTCTATAAAAGAATCTTTTACTCCCCCCAACTCTGCGCTGCGATTTTTCTTTTTTCGTCTTCATTCTAGCATCCCGGTAACACAGAGCACTTATTTTTCTCTTTTATTACTACAACAACCAGTTGTAGTAATTGAAGCTTTAAAGCTATTTGTAATAGTTTGTTTGTGTTCAGAAGATAACAGTAAATGTGATCGATACCGACTTGGCAGACCGCCTGCAGTCAATCTCTCACAGGTGTGACGTGGCTTCCCTCTGCCTCTTCTATAAATACTTTCACGGCTTCTGCTCCGATGAACTTAGATCACTGGTGCCCCCTAGGTAAGAACTTGCACGAGATAGTAGATTAGCATGTAGGTTCCACTCTTTTATAGTTAAACCGATAAAATGTAACCTCAATTTCTACTCCAACAGCTTCTTTTCTCGCACTTCCCGCCTGTGGAACTCCCTTCCTCATACTTGCTTCCCCGACAGCTACAATCTCCAGGAGTTAAAATGTATGATCAATAGACACCTTCTAACACACTAACACGCATCCATTCTCTCAAACACCCTCCCCATCTACATCCTTACCCGTCTATCATCCTCCTTCTGACATTTCCTATATCTAACCACTCTTTCTCACCACCTTCCCCTATATAACTCCCTGCGCAACAGTGGCAGTGGAATGCCTTCCTTGAGATGAAACGATTAAAACAAAAAAAAGAGATTGCCATATCTGTTGTACTGGAATTTTAAACAAATGTCATAAATATATCCAATTTTAGTTTCCTGACAAACTGTCCCTGGCACGCTTTCGTTGTCAAATTCGAAAATGAATTCTCACATTAGAAAATTTCTAATGTATTTCTATATTCCTAATAAATGTGAATCAGCGATCAAGCCGCGCAGCGAAGTATCAAGCAAAGAATGTTCACCAGCATCCTATTCACTTACAGTTTTTGTTGAAGCAACATAGGTATTATAGTGGGTTGCTTATCTATTCTTTTCTGTTAGTAGTGGACAGTCCGTTCTCGTGAAGGGTACTTGTATACTGTTGCAGGTTAACGGAATTTGGCCTTGTTGTAGTTAGCCCACTATAAGTAATAAAGAACAGATTATAAACCAGGAAAAGCAATTTGAGTAGAAAAATAACATTTTATATATGCACATATCATTAATGTTTTTACAATTGAAGTAATACATGAAGTATAGGTCCAACGGAGGTTTAAATGTTCATGGCAATAAAATGCTGAAAGAGAATTAATGCTTAGGAATTTGGGAGCGTGTAAGTAAGGAATGTCTTTGATGTATTCGCTCCTTAGGCCAGTAAGTAGTTTTTGAGACAGGGACGAAGGAAAAGGGAGGTGAACATAGTAAGCCGCTTGACTTGGTCAAGGGGGCTACTTAATTTACTCTCTTCTTCTCGAGTTGGTCTGCCTGGCGATGCTTTCTGTATCCGCTTTTTATATCTTCTTTTTGGATCACAGCAGCTCATTTGGGATTTTACACTTGTATTTGGTTCTGGGCTTCTCACTGGCTGATAAATAAAATTCGCGTAGGCTCGCGAACTGGAAATTTAATATTTAATTAATTTTTATTTTTCAACCTGAATATTTGCGCGGAGCCTGCAGCGCACGGGCGACTTTTGGTCATTTGGTTTTTGGTCGTGAAAGTACAAACATCCGGTCCATCGGTATTGTTCGGTATCACCACAGTATCACATGAACGGATACTATACAATTAAAACATCAGGGGAATATACCGGCGGGTATTATCCTGCTAATGAACATTCTCTGCCAAATGTTTATTTTTATTTTATATTTTTTACTAATTTTTCACACAATACAAGACCCATGAGCAATACGAGGTAGTTGATTTTCTAAGCACCGCTTAGATGTGGCACAAGGCCGAAAATATGGGGTACCCAGTGAGGATCGAACTCACCACTCAGTTGTATCAGGTTCTAGTGAGACAAGCTTTGTTACTACATTGGGGTGCCCATAAGCAACTCGAGTCAGTGGTTACTACATACGATTGTTTGCAAGTAAAAAGAGGAGATAAAGAGTGAGTTTAATGTCGGACATATATCGGTTAACCCTTGGCATAATGAAGTTAAGATTATAGGAAACTTTTGAGTCTATTACACGGAGCAGTGGTTCTAGAGACAAAGGATTTTTATTAACGGAATTTCGAGACATGATAGCCCAAACATCTATCACGTATGGCACTTAATTGATAGGGAAGCTACGTTAGGACAGTGGAAAATATCTGAAGCTCAGACGCTATGTTAGGACCAACGAAACTGCTCGAAATATACAGCAGAAGTGAGCTATATATGGCAGCGGTATTGTAGAAAGTTTAATCAATTCTAATGTACAAAAAATATTTTCATAGCATTTGACCCTTTTTTCCTTACCATTGGAAAAATCTCATTTAAGAAGTTTCTCTGTCCCTACTAACAGAAAATGTTTCTAATGAGTCAAGCTTGATAATTCTGTAACTCAATTGTTTTTATCTGTGCTGTCTTTCATTGCAGGTTGGGGGGGGGGGTCCTTGCAATGTGCTGATATTACTAAGCGGCTGTTCTATTTGGTCATTGAAAATTTGGTATGTTCGTTTGATTAGCATTAAAAACATAAATATACTATCAGACAGTTAACTACCATACGTGAAACACGCATGGGCGATCATGTCTCGAAAGAGACATGACTGACTAGGCAGAAGATTTTCCCGCAGTAGGTTTTCATTACTCTCTGCTGTATACAGGTTGCCAAGTGTCAAAAAAATGGACACAAACGTGAACAAATATCTCTAATCAAGGATATATTTGGATTTGCTTGATAGGCCATAGCGTATTTTAGATAAAAAATATTAACGAGTTTTTTTTTTACTGAGGAAGCAGACGACAATAAAACATATACAGTAAAAAATAAATAAAATCTGAGAAAAAACAAAACAAAAAGAAAATTGGAAATGATAACTTCCGATGAGATGTCTGAAAATGTGAAATTTCATATGTCTGTAGCCGAAACTAAATAAATTAAAATCAAAACTCGTTTTATCTGAAGATCGCTGTTGCTGGAAAATATCAGTCAGTCAGTCAAGTGCCATAAGTGATATACGCATGGGTGATCATGTCTCAAAAGAGACATGACTTACTTGACAGAAAATTTTCCCGCAGGATGTTGCCATTACTTTCTGCGGTAGACTTGTTGCCAATCAAGGCCATAAAACTCAATCTGCACTTTATTAAACCTATAGCTGGAGGGAAAGATTTTTTTACAGTACGTTGCCATTAATTTCTGTGATAGACTGGTTGGCAAAAAACCTACAGAACCCAATCTATCTTTCTATATAATCTATAGCTGGACGGAGAAGAGATGGTATGATAGCTTTCCAAGGGTATTTGTGCATAAATGAATTCAACGAAATCAACAAGAATTCGAACTCGGGTTTCTGATTTTTCTTTCCGAGACGATATATACTGCACTACAATGCGCATAAAATACTATACATATGTATCTTTCGTTCAGCATTTTTCAGATAATGATATTCCACATTCTTCCTTATCCTTAAAGTCTACATTCTGATCCTTCTCAGATTGCCTTAAGACATGCTTTCAATCGATTTGACGGCCTACACGAGCGAGGGTCATTCGCAGACATGACGCATAGGAAAGTGTGTTATCCCGTAACCAAACACTAATTTTACAGGAATATCTACAACTATGGATTTTTTAAGCATGGCTTAGATGTAGCCAAAGTCCGAAAATATGGTGTACCAAGTAAGAATATAACTCAGTAGTCAGTTTTAATAGGTTCTAACGAAATAGGCTTACTAATTATTACACCACGACGAGGTCCATTTCTAGTACCAGGGATAGTGCATTTGTTATATTCGAAATCTTCATCGCCCTACAGGTTGCTGCAAATTTACTGCCAACAGGTTGCTGTAAAATGTAACCGTGCCATATCCGATATACTGATAGCGAGGTTTTGCTTTCTACACCGAATCTTTTAATTTAAATCTACACATAGGACTTGGCAGGAAGAAATACTATGTATTAGTTTAGACGTTTGCTCTTCTTCTCTCTAACACCCATAGGAACAAATAGTGATGTGCGTCTTAATTTAATTATCTCTATATGAGCGTTAATCTAGGATTTCTTTTTCAGTTCTCACACCCGAGGCTGTTCTTTTTCGGACTAACATAGCTACAATCCAGTCAAGCAGTTGCAAATATGATTTTTGATTCGATCATTACGCACTAAAAAAATCGATCGCTTAGTTTAATCGATTAAACCGAAAAAAATCATTTATCAGTCAACAACTTTTTTGGTCACACCTTTGGAAGATGCCTCAAAGTGTGCCAGAAACTGTACTGAAAGACCGTTATTCGATATTTTTTTAATTGATTGGTAAGCGAGGTTAACGCCACTAATTTATCGAATTTTCATGAAAGAACTTTCTCTTTTTATTTGCTATGTCTCTACAAAACACAGGCGTTAATGGGCATCCATATCTTTCCGTTTCTTGTTACTCCGAGTAACCTGTGATTCATTACCGTCATTTCATTTCTCTGTTCTGTTATTCTCTCTCACAAATCTGTAAATAGCGTTACTCCTTGATTCATTTTGAGCTTATTATGGTCCCTGATCTCGCGTCTGTAGAAGCCACGGTGATGCTTGGTAAATTGGCCTTGTGTCAAACACAACCAAAGTCTCCACAATATAAATATCAGAAGGTTGAAAAGATACTGAGATGGATAAGATGTTTCGTTTGTACATTAAAGTAAAGATTCATTAATCGAATAACAAAATTGTAAGTAGAAAGATATAAGTTAAATGTTGTTAATTGAACACTATAACATATTTATGAGAAGAAAAATGTTCATTAAGAATTTACATCCAGTTTTGTAATTAAAATTGTTCAAAGAAAAATGTAAGTATTTAAAATGTCCCACAGGAGTTAGTAGAAGAATGTGAAGTGTTATGTTCCTTCCCCTATTTGGTAGGTTGGCGACAGGGTGAAAAAGAAAGTAAAACAAAAAAAGAAATTGTACTGTTGTTGTTGTTTCTTTGGCGGTGTGGAGTAAATAAGGGGAAAAGAAGATTGGAAGTAAAGGCAAGACGTTACCGAGTCAGCTTGAAGTTTCTTCCTTACATTGTGAGATGCTATCTGATACCGCCCCCATTCTGACTGTCTTTGACCTGTCAAGAGATGTCATTTAAGTAGTGGATTTGTCATGTGACCGGCTTCAGTAGGCATTTGCTTCTTTAACTGTGAAAAAAAAAATTGACTGACGTCATATATCAATTTTCGATTTCCTATCCAATCAGGATCTAGAATTTTACTTTTCACACTGACGTGTGAAATTTTTCTTGGTGTGGGTTTTCCAAAATGTTTTTAGTCGTTTGGATCCGATTTTGCTAGTGTGCAATTGTAGTTTGTGTGTTGTAGTTAACTGTTGGATGATATAGGATTTGTATCTTATACGTCTTGGTTTTAGGCAATTTTTTCGCGTTGCCGTCCTGTCCCTTTTCTATAAATACTTTCATGGTAATTGCTTGATAATCCTTCGTTTATGATATATAGACTCTATGAATTTAAGTGCAATACTAGATAAGTGGCAAGGCCGCATCTCTTTACTGTTGAAACGGTTAGATGTAATCGTAAGTTTTCTCAATGTTTTCTTATTTTTTGTGAATGTTAACTTCTCTGAGCCTTCTTTCTTCTTTATTTTTCCTGGAAAATTAAATGCGTCTTTTTAATGCAATCATATTTTGGAGTAGTCCCTATTTTCCTCAGAACATCCTGCTCTATGCTTACTATTCTCAGCATTCTTTAGTAGAATCACAGCTGTGTCGTCTAAAGGATTTTGTTTCACTACGGCGCCAAACTCGTTTGTACGCATCTAGACATTCAGTTGTATCCAGCCTCTTTTTCAGATCACTCATAAAAAAACTGGTTTTGACCTAAAGCATCTGTGTCTTGATAATGATCACACTCAGGGCCGTAGCTGATGCTAAAAAAACACCGGGCACAGAAAAAATTGCCCGGATTTATTAGTTGACAATGTGATGACGTCATCAGTGTCATCCGTTTCCAGAAACTATGATTTTTACGGATTTTTTCGGCTATTCTAATGGAAATTAGGCACAGAACGTGAACGAAAGCAGGAAATCGGGTTCGGACTTTCTGAGTATAACCAGTCTTTTCTCCCAAAATTAATAAACAGATTTTTACTGCGTTCATTCGGATGTTTTCTTCGTTTTTCTTTCTTTCTTTCTTTCTTTCTTCGTGAATTGTTTACTTTGATTTCTGACGAAGACATTTTTCCTTGCCCCGACTTTCACTATGATTGCACGGATCGGCTCGGACCCATGCCCGGTGTGCCCGGTAGACAGATACGGCCATGATCACACTTGTTCGAATATGCTACAGCATTCCAAAGAACTGCCTCAAAATAATGGAAGAAAACTGTAAGTGAGGACTTTCAACAGTAACAGCTAAAACAGATATCACATGAAGAGAAAATATTAACTGAATATGGTGACATCCCACATGTTTTCAAAACCCAATCAATACTAGAACGATTGATTAAAGCTACTAGACGTGAGAAACCTATTTCCCTGAAAAATTGCTTCAAGAAAAAGATTTTGTTAGTGTCAACAGTTATTATGTTATGCTGGGTCACTGAATGCTGAATGTTTTGTTATAAGGAAACGATTAATATTACCCTTATCATTTTTAAGCTTAACGGGTAATTCCTATAGACTAATTCAACTGGAAATTGAACTCGTCTCTCCGATTTCTCGTTCCGAGACGGTATCCACTGCACCACAACGCAGATCAAATTGACCCTAGTTCAGTTTCGTTGCATTCACTTACGCGCAAATACCCTTAGAAAATGCTTTACTCAGTCTGTTCCCTTCAGTTATAGGTTAAATAACAGGAGATATTGGGTTATTTTTGGTTGGCGATCAGACTATCTCAAAAGGTTATAGCAACCTACTGCGCGAAAATCTTCAGCCCAGACAGTCAGGTCTCTTTCAAGACATGATCGTTCAAGAGTGTATCACGAATAGCACTTACCTGACATATATACAGTAGGCTATGATAGATTTTTAGCCACCTTTGATTACAGCAATTTTAGCTTGTGTAATAACGTCACGTTTTTTTTATTTTTCATTTTTTTCAGACAATACTTTGTTAGTATCAAGCTACTCCAATCTATGAACGGTAGTTGACCTATCTGAAACTAAAGCTCGAAAAATAAGGAAATTATTCAATTTCAAGGAGATCAATTTATAGAATAGCATCAGGGTGGCAAGTCACTTAGAGAAATTGCAAATTATTTTTTCCAGATGAATCACAAAACAATTCTCGGCCTTACCGTCTCTTCTGATCTCAAATGGAACCACTACATTGAGTCCACAGCTAAATCCGCTGCTAAGAAGGTTGGGTCACTGTGTAGGGCCAGGACGTTTTTTCCCGCATGAATCCATGCTGCATATATACAAATCAACCATTCTTCCGTGCATGGAATACTGCTGTTCATCTCAGTGTTCTCGACAGGCTCCAAAAGAGAATCAGTAAAGTGAAAGGTACCGACTTAGCGGCTCGAGTACAGCCACTTCCCCACCGACGGGATGTTTACTCGTGCAACCAGACTGGCAACTGGGTCCCACCCATTCACAGTTAGATTAACCAAATGCAGAAGACAATTCTACTCTTTCAGTTTCTTCTCTCGCACTTCCTGATTGTGGAACTCGCTTCCATATTCTTGCTTTCCTGACGGCTCCAGGAATTTAAATACAATGTCAATATTCATCTATTAACCACTTGACTCTAGTTTTTTCACCACCCCGTATATTCTTTCCTTTCTCTCCACCTTTGCAACTGTCATCACACCTCTATTCCCATTCTTTTCTTGCTCCTTTCTAAGTGGTTCGTCCTCCTCTTCACATTCTTCTACCTAATCTTTTTACTCTTATGTAGGCCCCTGCACATCAGTGGCATTACCGCCTTGCTCGGGGTGATACGATTAAAAAAAGTATTCTCATTAAATTTAATGAAGTATGCCATTGTCGTGTGAAACGACGTCCGGGAAAACCATGCCTGTTGTCTGAGTGAAAGAAAAGTGCGCTGAAGAGGAAAGTCATCACAAACTGTCGTCATAGCATCAAATATGTAGTCAGGAGCATGAACTAGAGTCAAGTGGTTAATAGATGAATATTGACATATGCTGTAAGAAAGACGATGAAAGAGAGCAAGGCTAGCAAAGAAGAGTTGCAATAAAGAAGAATTTGATTTCAGATAATAACAAAATTAAAGTGCAGAAATGGGCGAGAGAATTCTGTAATTCTGTAGTTTTGTAATTTGTTCAGATGAAAGTAAATTCTGCCAATGTTCGAATATGGGACAAATTTAATTTTCGGAGAAATCAGAATGAGACTTCGAACAGTGAATCTTTGCAACATGGAAAGATTGGAGTAATAGTGTGGGCAATTTCTGGTTTGGAGAGAAATCTGAGCTGATTACAGTTGACAAGTGGTTAAATACTCTCAAATATTAGAGAAAAGAATGCTCCCACTATCTGAAACCAAACAGATTGACAAGAACATCTACTTTTTTTCAGGAAGACGGAGCGCCATTTTATACAATCAAAGTAGCAAAGATCTGGAAGGAATCCCAAGGATGTGGTGCTGCGGGACGAGAAATCAGCTATCCGAGTTCATATTCCAGTTAATTATGCTGTATATACATACGCACAAATGCCCTTCGGAATGGTATGAATCCGTTAATTCTCCCACCAGTTATGGATTAAATAGCAGGACTGATTGAGTTTCTATAACCTTAGCTGGCAACCAGTCTACCGCATAAAAAAATGGCTATCTACTGTGGGAAAATCTTCTGCCCAATCAAAAGATTTTTCCGCTATGGGTAGCTCAAAATTCTAAGATTAATCCAATTTCTTGACCGAAAATAAAGAGTGCTTGCAACTAAAATCACGTGAGTGGCATCCCTTAAAGAAACATTGTTAAAGTAGAGGGAAAATATGGAGCTGACGATTGTTGATAAATTGATTAAGTTCATGAAAAATCAAATGCAAGCACTGAAAGTAACAACTCGAGGACCTTCTTCATACTAGTTCCAAATACAGTTTGTTGATGTTGCTTTTGGATTACGTAATTAGTTCAAATTCCAGTTGAATCTAGTTCATTCACTTACGCACAAATACCCTTGGGAAAGGTATTAACCCGTCTCTTCCATCCAGTTATGGGTTAAATAGCAGGGCAGATTGAGTTCTATCGCCTTAGCTGGTAACCAATTTACCGCAGAAAGCAATGTCAACCTACTGCGGGATAATCATCTTCCTAGTCAGTCATGTCTCGAAAGAGACATGATCGCCCAAGCGTGTTTCACGTATGGCACTTAACTGACTGAATTAGATATAGAAGTTAGATGTAGCCTTTTTCTCTGAATGTAAAACTTTTCTCGTGCAACTGTAGATATGTAAGATGAATTCTGAGGCATATATAATGTCTAGCACACCACCGTGAACAAACTGTGTTAGCATATGACCTCTTATTAGACTCAATATAGTTCTTCTATTTCATGTCATCCGAGAATATTAGCCCGAGAATGCAGCACGAGTTTTAAAATGCAGAACATAGCATCAGCCGTGCTGATAGATAATAGAATAGGGTCTTTAAAATGATTAATATAAAATAGTAACATCATTATTGTTGTTTTATATCATCCTCATTTATCCATCACACCCAGATGATGCATAGGGCAGCAACTTTTTGTTGCTGTTTCTGTAACTGTTTTTTACAGGGCAGGGTTGTTAGCCCTGCACTGAACCCCCAAACCTGGAGAACCGGTGAACCATTCTTGGCTCACTACGCTTACAGAAACTGCTATTCCCAAATGGTCACCCATTAAGTACTGACCAGGCTTGATGCTGCTTAACTCCGGTGATCGGACGAGAACCGGTGTATTCAACACGATATAGCCGTAGACGCTGTATGTCATCGTGAATACTAATTCGACGAGGAATAAAACTTGAATCAAAATTCAACGTCTTTTCGGCTTGCTGATATAAACGCTGACCAGAAATATATAACAATAGAATTGGTATGGCAAAGGACGCGTTCCAGAAGCTGAGTAAAGTACTAACACACAGGAAAATTTCACTAGAAACTAAGAAAAGAGTGCTGGATTGCTATGTGATGTCAGTTCTTCAATACAGCAGTGAATACTGGACACTTTCATCGAAAATGAGGACAGAACTTGAAGCAGCGGAAATTTAGTTCTACAGAAGGATGCTGAGGATATCGTGAACTGAGCATGCAAGCAACGATGAGGTGTTGGGAAGAATGGCAACAAAAATAAAATTAATACTGAGCATCAGGAAGAGACAACTGAAGTTCCTGCGACATGCAATAAGGAAGGAGAGCTGGGAGAACCTGATAATGACTGGCCAGATAGAAGGAAAGAGAGACAAAGGAAGGCAGCGGATAACATATTTGAAGGGCCTGATCAGGTGGATGATGGAACGGAGGTTGCGAGTTGTAACAGGAGCAAACATACTAAGAGCCACAAGGGATAGGGAGACGTGGAAAACCATGATCACCTACGTCTTGAAGGGGCGGAGCACATAGAAGAAGAATTTCTGCTCTATTTTTCCCTTGTTATTTTTCTTGCTTTCATTTGCTTTTGCACGAGTTTATTTTCCATATTCCCATTTGTGGTGCACTGAATTTCGGCTCAGAATGTAAAATCAAAATCCAAGTTCGAATTCCAGTTGAATTTGCTACAGTCATGTCCGCGCAAATACTGTTAAGAAAGTTATTAATCAATCTCTTCTCTCTCCAGCAGGACACATTGGTTGGCAACCAGTCTACCGCAGAAGGAAATGACAATCTATTGCGGGAAAATCTTCTGCCGATAGAGACATGAACGACCAGCGCGTATCAATTATGGCAATTAAATGACGGAACGTTTATTAGGGGCCGTATAGAGACTTGCTTAAGTTGAATTCCAGTTGAATTTCTTTTATTCACTTACGGACAAAAACACTTGGGAAAAGTATTAATCTATCTCTTCTCACATTTCTTCTCTCTCCAGCTATGCGTTAAATAGCAAGAGAGATTGGGTTTTCTAGCTTTGGTTGGCAACCGGTATACTCTAGTAAGTTATAGTAACTTACTGCTGAAAAAATCTTCTGTCCAGTCAGTCATATGTCTTTCGAGACATGATCGCCGAAATGTATATCACATATTGCACTTAACTGACTGATCTGGATAACGGAATTAAATAGCAGGACAGACTTAGTTCAATAGACATAGTTTGCAGCCAGTCTCGCGCATAAAGCCATGGCAAACCATTGCAAGAAAATCTTCCTTCTTTTTGAGACATGATCGCCGAAATGTATATCACGTATGGCACTTAACTGACTGACTAATATTTTAAAACAGCTTTGATTTTCAGATAAAACGAATTTTGTTTTTCATTTATTTCGTTTCGGCAATAGACATATGAAATTTCACATTTTGATACATCTTACCGAGTGTTATATTTTCCGTTTTTGTTTTTACTTTTTTCTTCGTTTTATATTTTTATTATACTTTTCCTCTTTTTTTTATTATCGTCTACATCCCCACTAAAAAACACGTTAATATTATTTATCTCAAATACGTGTTGGCCGTATCAAGCAATTCTAAATATATCCTTGATTAGAGACTTTTTTTTCACGTTTTTGTCCTTCCTTCTGACACTTGATAGAAGATGGCGACCTGCCAAATATTGAATCTTATGTCGGCTATAAGCCAAAAGAGATTGAAAAGGAAAATAAAAGAACGTGAAAAATACAGGAAGGATGTTCGGACAAATATGTATGATAGCGTCTGCTTAAAGTGTGTCTCCTCGTAATGGTCTTCATCAATTACAATGGCCGCAAGGTTTTCGACAAAATTGTTTTCGAAGCGGATGAAGCTCGGAAGTTCTGACGATTGCTTGTGAATATTACTTCCGGAAAAGGATACAATTAGTTCATAGGACGAGGTACTCGGATATTTCCACAATTAGTTGTGAAAAAAAAAATTCCGGCTGTTGCTTTATTTTCTCTGCAAGCTAGAAAAAACTTATTTTTTAATTAGGATTATTTATTAAATTATTAATAATTTAAAATATAAGCATTCTCTTTTATAATAGCTTATAAAAATCGAAAATAGGTATTCTTATAGCCATGGGATTGGGTCATATAAACTTGATTGACAACCAGTTTATGAAAAAGAAAACTATGAATTCAAACTTCCTACTTCCTTATAGATCTTGTTTCTTTAGGAAAAAGCTGGAATGTAACTTCAAAAACAATTCCACCCGGGATGTAGTTTCAAAGAAAACAACTGGCACCTATTATTTCGAGGCGTAACAGAAAATAATTAACTCTACAGACTTAATACAATGCTTCGAACAAACGCAAGAATAATTCATATCATACAGCCATGCACCTCTTTGATTTCGGAAAATACGCTAATGGGTTTATTCCCTACGGTACTCTAGACCAGTTGTTCCCAAAATGTATTAGGTCATAGTCTACTTAAAACCATAATCTTTCTATCACTTATGAAATTATAAATTATTTCAGTTTTCATAGAATATGTCCTATTATCAAATTTCTCTAGTCCACCTTAAATTTGTCATGATCATTTTTGGTCATGCGGTCATAGGTTGAGAAACACTTATGGCGACTCGGGTATTGAACCATTTATGTAAATAAATCAGAAAGTAAACTCAATATCTATACAAAATCTCTATTTTCACAGATGAATAACAAATGCATCTATCACTTCTCGACTTCTTCTGCACGGTGATGTCCTTCTGGTGTTGTTCAAACAGTTTCTTTATTCCTTCCGAAAAGAAGTGTTCCGGTTGCTAACGGAACCACATCTTGGAATCTTACCTACAGAACCTGAAACGCGATAAAAATTATCTGAGAAAATTGCCTATAATATTTTTCTTCAGAAGAAACGCCTCCGTCTAGTCACTCCATTTTATTTTCAAGAAAACTGGTAAACTTAAGCATTTATCTATTCTTTTAGATTTTATTAATATCTTCGTATTTGCGAAATACGTGACTCAGAATAACAGGAAATTATTAGTATATATTTATCAAATATAACTACATGGTTTATATTTTTCAAGGGAAAAGTTCTTTTTTTTTTCGAGGAAGAATTCAAACAAATAAATATTAGCAGAAGTTACTGAGTTTTGAAAAGTCTAATTCAAAATTAATGTTATCAATATAGAATATACGAAAGAAATGAGCTTTAAAAACTTTAAATCATACAAAATTGTCTTAATAAAATAGAATCTAATATTAATATTAATATAAAATTATTAAAAAGATCATATTTCTTCCAGAGGCAAAACTGTGCCGAAATTAGACGCATTCTTCATATTAGTTTTCTTTTTAGGAAAACAAATAACAGTAATATTTGTCAAATTAAAAATAGAAATCTATCCAAAAACGATAATGTTTACTTTTAGGGAAAAGGATGTGTTTGTTTACTTTTGTGGAATAAACCGTTCTAACATCATTTTAATTGGATTGAATTGTTCGGCACAGTCATGACTAAATTCTAAACTTATGGGTTTGTTTACAATATTAAATATACGACCGCGCCATATTTTCATTTTTGATAGACAAATTGCGACAACCAGCTAATGGTTATTCTAAATCTATAATATAAATTTAAAAGAAAAAGAAAATATTAAATTACGAGCAATATCCCACTGATAACCAGGGGATTTCGATTACTAATTTAAGGAACTTTCAATGTTCCTAGTTTCGTCTTGAAATGATATTAGAAGTGCTTAGTTTTGAAAGTAAGTAAAGTAGGTCTCTAATCTATAATATAAATTTAAAAGAAAAAGAAAATATTAAATTACGAGCAATATCCCACTGATAACCAAGGGATTTCGATTACTACTTTAAGAAACTTTCAATGTTCCTAGTTTCGTCTTGAAATCATATTAGAAGTGCTTAGTTTTGAAAGTAAGTAAAGTAGGTCTCTAATCTATAATATAAATTTAAAAGAAAAAGAAAATATTAAATTACGAGCAATATCCCACTGATAACCAAGGGATTTCGATTACTACTTTAGGGAACTTTCAATGTTCCTAGTTTCGTCTTGAAATCATATTAGAAGTGCTTAGTTTTGAAAGTAAGTAAAGTAGGTCTCTAAACCTGTGTTAGTCCCCTGAGATTTCCGAAAAGGGATAGACTACGCTTACTTTCCACAACTGAGCTACAACCGCGCCACATCGCATGGTAAATACCCTCACTGAGTCAGGTGAGTACTTGGCGGAAACAAAAGAAAGGAAGTACGAGTAGGTTAGAGATATTTGGGTAACAAACACCTTGTGTGACTAAGATAGGGTTAATTGTACCGTGAAAGGCGTCATGTCATTGGGCATGTAGAATTTGAAAATTTAGTGTATTTGTGTTTGTAAGGCCAATATAAACGTCTATTTGAATTTTCTGATGGGTTATATGTGCGTTGTGATGCAGTGGATATCGGCTAGGAACAAGAAATCGGGAAGCCGAGTTCGAATTCCAGTTGAATTCATTGCATTCACTTAGGCGCAAATACCCTTAGAAAGGTATTAATCCGACTCTCCTCTTCAGTTATGGGTTATATAATAGAACAGATTGAGTTTATAGTGGGTTGCTTATCTATTCTTTTTCTGGTTGTGGGATTCCGTTTGTATTGAAGGGTAATTGTATACCGTTGCAGGTTAACGGAATTTGGCCTTGTGGTAGACAGCCCACTGATTATAAAACCAAGAAAGGCAATTTCAGTAGAACATTTTAAATATACACATCTCAATTAATGTTCTACAATTAAAGCAATACTTGAATATAGGTCCAACGGAGGTTAAAATTTCATGACAAATAATAAGCTGAAAGAGATTTAAGGCTTAGGAATTTGGGTGCGTTGTAAGGAATGTCTTTGATGTATTCACTCCTTAAGTCAGTAAGTACTTTTGAGGCAGGGAAGAAAGTAAGGAGAGGTGAAGGGAGGTGAACTTAGTAGCCGCTTGACTTGGTCAAGGGGATATTGATTACACTCTTCTTCTTGGGTCTGCCTGCTGGGTGCTTTCTGTCTCGGCTTTTTATATCTGCTTTTTCGATCAAAAGCAGCTCGTTTGGGATTTCAGACTTGAATTTGATTCTGGTCTTCACATTGGCTGGTAAATAAAATTCGCGTAGGCTCGCGAAATGGAAATTTGATATTTGATTAATTTTTATTTTCCAACCGGAACATCTGCGCGAACTCGGATGCGCACCGATGAGTTTTGGTCATTTGCTTTCTGGTCGTTATAAAGCAAACATCCGGTCCCTCGCTTTTGCTCGGTATCACCACAAGTTCAATAGCTTTGGCTACCAGTCTACCGCAGAAAGTAATGGCAACCTACTGCGATATAATCTTCTGCCAAGTCTGTCATGTCTCTTTCGCAACATGATCGCTCAAGTCTGTATTACTTATGTTATTTGACTGACTATATCTTGTATGTTAATAATTGAATAAAGACATTGCGTGTTCTGTAATTTTAACCCATTGGTTCGTTTTATATTTATATATTCGCACTTAAGTAGTAAAAAAACAAAACATTATAACATATAGACGTGTGAATAGCTTCAGTCAGTTAAGTGCCATACGTGAAACACGCTTGGGCGATCATGTCTCGAAAGAGACATGACTGACTGGGCAGAGGATTATCCTGCAGTAGGTTGCTATTACTTTCTGCGGTAGACTGGTTGCTAACCAAGGCTATAGAACCCAATCTGTCCTGTTATTTAACACATAACTGGATGGAAGAGACGGATTAATACCTTTCCCAAGGGTATTTGTGCGTAAGTGAATGCAATGGATTCAACTGGAAATCGAACTCGGCTCCCCAATTTCTTGTTCCGAGACATTATTTAACAGTTAAAAACCGACAAATAAAAATATTTAAATTTTACAAGATTCTCATTTCCACTTATTCTTTTTTTCTGTCGTTTGTTCTCTATTTATTTTCCTATTTTTGATTTCCAGTTCTTCTTTCTTTCTTTCTTTCTTTTCACTGAAGCAGACATCAAATACCTGATAGCATTATTATTTCTTTATCAGCCCTTTCTTTCTTTCTTTCTTTTTTCTTTCTTTCTTTCTTTATTTGCTGTTTCTTTCTATTTCCGTGAGTTCCTTCTTCTTCACTTACCTTTCAATGAAACAGAAACTAAGCATCTGATAGTATTATTGCTTTTTTTATCGTCGCGTTCTCTCATTCAATGTTTATTTATTGAAAAAAGTTATACAAATTATACCATCCAAAAAATATTTTTTGCTGCAAATAATCCAGAAAATGTTATTTGATTGATTTATTTGTTTTATAGATCTTACCAAGCCATTTTTTATTATGATTGTAGGAATGTAATTTTAAATAGAAATAGTTTAGTGATACAAGTCTAATTAATTAATCCACAGATCGAGGAAATTTTTTTTTAATATCTGTCCCAATAGCATTTGCGTGGAAGTAAATATAACGAACCCAAATTATGAAAAATTATGAAAAAAAAAATAGATTAGCAACTAGATCTCACCCTTTTACAGTGAAACTGATAAAATGCAACCGCAACTTCTACTCCAACAGTTTCTTTCCTTGCACTTCCCGACTGTGGAATTCCCTTCCAAACGATTGCTTCCCCGACGGCTACAATCTCCAGGAGTTTAAATGTAAGGTCAATAGACACCTCCTAACACACTAGCCTTCTCCCATTCTATCAAACACTCTTCCCATCTGCCCAACCCTCATCCTCGGTATCCTTACTCATCTGTCACCTTCCTCCTGACATTCCCTATGTCTAACCACTCCTTCTCTTTACCTTCCCCTCTGTAGCCCCATGCGCAATAGTGGCAGTGGAATGCCTTGCTTGGGGTGAGATGATTAAAAATATATATATATATTAATGCCATATTAACTTGAAAAAATATCTAGTATTCGTCGCTCAATCCAAAATATAGTTTATTTATTTTAATCAGTATGATGAACGCCTTTTTTTATTGATAAAATCAAACAGCCTTTTCGATATATCTTTCCTCGCAGTTAAAACGGAATGGTCTTTGATTTATTTTAGGTAGTGGTAAGGCGCAAAGCACGTAGTAAGTACAGCACTGACAAAGGTTCAAGTAGCATTATATTCCTAAGCGTAGCTTAGAGAAACTTTTTTCAATAATTTCCCACCAAGCATAGCAGTATTGCCATAAATGCACAGTGAGAATAAAACAGAGTACAGAAAGTGTCGAAAAAAGGTTTAAAGTATGGAAGAAATTCAAATATATAGAATATAGACATTGACTTTGCATTTACACTTTTGGGGACTGTATCTAATAGGGTATCAAGTAAAATGAAAGGAGCGCAACAGGCGCAGAAGTGCGAGAAAAGAAACTATCAAAGTAGAAGCGGAGTTACATTTAACTAATTCAAAGGTAAGAAAGTTACACCTAGATTATAATATAGCATCACGCTTAAATTCCAAGAAAAAAAAAGCTTATCAGTTGCTATGGAAATATTTGTAGTAAAGACAGAGCGGAAGTCACATCACGTGGCTGAGAAAATAAGTCGAGATGCCAAGTCAGGACCGATTACATTGCAGATCCGCTTTTGGATTCTATCGAAAACCTCGAGTTTAATAGCAGGGACACCCAACCAGATATGGCAACGGTATTCAATGCATGGACGAATGTTACATTTATAAATGAGCATAAGGGACTGGCCGAAAATATAGATCACTTAGTGGTTATTGAATTTACTACTCAGTCGTCATTAATCAATCGCGGCAAGAGTTTAAACATTACACTAGAACAAAGGCCTCTACAAGAATTATTATGAGGTTTTCTTCGAATGAAACGATCCAAAAATATCGCTCTTTTTTATTTTTTAAATTTTATTGAACAAAAATATAATACAGTATTTGAAAATGGTTGAAGTTTATTGATCACTTCCGCGTTCGGGAGGGGTTAAATCTTAATTTTGAACTTAGGTGGGAGAACGACAGTAAGCAACAGAGTGACCATCACGATCACCAGACCTAACTCTACCAGACTTTTTTCTGTTGAGTTTACAGAAAGACCTTGCTGACAGGCTCAAAATCAAAACAATTACTGAATTAAAACGTATAATTTCTAACAAATGTTATGAAATTAACGAAGAAATGTCTCAAATAGTAAAAGTGATGCTGATGGGGTTCAGCCTTGTATTGAATACGAAGAGGAGAATTTTTATCATGATTAATACGTTTTTAGATATAAATCTTATTGTGATGTAACAATGCTCATAAATTTTTTAAATTCTTTTTTTAAATCATTTCACCGCACACAAGACAATAAAGCTACAAAAGGGATTAGTGATTGTGAGAAAATGAGAAAAGTAACACATTGTTAAGGAGACAGAATAAATAAAAGAAGAGAAATTAAGGAGACAGTAGATAACAATTGACATTTGTTAGGGCGCCGCTCCTATTTGACTACAAATGGACTGTTCCCATTGCTATATATAGCAATGGTGGATTCTCTACAAGGGGGTCGTAGAGAGTCACTAGACTGACGACTCTACGACACTGTCAGCCCTCTGCCTTCGGGTAGAGGGCGCTCTCTGCTTCCGAGCAGAGGGCATTAACCCAGTCGTGGTTCCGCCGAAGGGTAGAACCACGACTGGGGAAAAATAGACAGACATTTTTTGGCCCAGCTATATGGCCGAGAATACCCACTATAAAATGACCATGTGTCACATCCAGCCTACGTGGAAAGGCTAGTAAATACAGTCGTAGAGAGTCACTAGACTGACGACTCTACGACACTGTCAGCCCTCTGCCTTCGGGTAGAGGGCGCTCTCTGCTTCCGAGCGGAGAGCATTAACCCAGTCGTGGTTCCGCCGAAGGGTAGAAGCACGACTGGGGAATAATAGACAGACATTTTTTGGCCGGGCCATATAGCCCGGAAAGCCCAGATATAAACTGACCATGTGTCATATGTTGCCCTTACTGGGAGGGACAGCTAAATAATGTCGTAGAGAGTCACTTGAGAGTCTCTAATGAGTTACTGAAGAGTCAGTGCGAGTCAGTGAAGAGTAAGTCACACTTCCGGTGGCGTACCGGAAGTAATCACGTTACACACGTTTTACGACGGATTGGACTCTTGTATCTTTCTATTGTAAATATTACTAATCACTTCTGTACATACTAACCGTCTTTCCGCGGAATACAACTTATATTCTGATTCTGTTGTTGAATTATTCATTTATACTTGGCGACATAACAACATTACATTAGCATTTTGATAGATCAAAGTTAACTCAAGAAGACAGAAGAGGCTTCTCCGTGCGAGAAAATAAACTGTAAGCAAATAATTTACGGTTATATCTCGTCGTTTCATCTGTAAAAAGATGTAACCTCGTTGCCGATCGAGTAGGGCGCTTAAAGCCTAGGTACATAGAAGGAAGTTCACCGGAACAATTTCCATGAAAATATTCATAGAAAAGGCACAGGGAAGCTACATTACAGCTACTATTGCATGATTACAACTGATACTGATTTAAAAATTGCAGTTGGTGTGTTTTTCGATTCATAATCTAGATGCAATAGAAGAAGTTTCATTAGAACAAATACCATGGAAATATTTATAGAAAAGGCACAGGAAAGTAACATTATGGCAGTAGAAAGGTGACTGTAATGGAAATCCCTGGAGAAAACCAATAACATTGCAGATTATTCTTTGCATTTTGTCAAGATCTATAAATATATAGCAGGGTCACCAAACCAGATGTGACAGCAATATTCAGTGTATAGTCAATGGTAGACTTATAAATGTAGGTACCTCCACTGTTTTCGCACCATAAAAAAGGCCTGAAACTTAATAAAAACAAAGTTTTATCGTCAAAATGTTTCTCATTATCAAGAAGAAAGACCAAAATATTTTTTCAATTATGAAAAATCAAAGTTGGCTGGAAATCAAGAAGCCCGAAGAGATATCCGCATGCGAGAAAATAAATTGTAAGCAAATAATTTACTGTTTTATGTTGTCACTGTAAAAATATGTGACCTTGTTGCCGATCGGGTAGGGCGCTTAAAGTCTAGGTACGTAAAAGAAAGTTACCTGGAAAAATTATCATGAAAATATTCATAGAAAAGGCAAAGGGAAGCTACATTACACCAGTGGGGAAAGTGACTAAAGTCGAGATGCTACATCAGCATTAATAACATTGCAGTTTCTTTTCTTAGATTTTATCAAGAATCTCTAAATATATAGCAGAACTTCCAGACCATAGGTTGCAGCAATATTCGAATTGTAGACTAAAAAGTATTCAAGATACGCCCTCGCATATTCTGAAGAGAAAAATTGCATGATACGAGACGGTGAACCAAAGAATTCAATATAGTCCTTCCACTTAATGTCAGGTAAGAATGTTAGCCCGAGAAATCAGAACGAGTCTCTATCTTGGAGGTTAGAATCAGCCATGTTGATGGAAGGCAAAAAAAAATCTATCAGATAATTAATTATTTGAGAGCAGTTTTGTTTTGAAAACTATAGAATTAATAAGGCAATCTTTGCTCCAGTTAACAACAGATTTTAGGTCAGTTTTGAGATCAGCTGACAGCTTGACTTTACCGAACCGTAAATTACTGTAATGTATTTATGTTTAACAAAAATTAATAATATATCTCTATTTCTAAGATGAGGTAGTATTCACAGTATTTACATTATTACAAAATTCAGTTGACACCTGGCCCAGTGGATAAAGACGTTGGTTAGTTCCTGTGACTTGACCCAAAGGGTTGTGAATTCAATACCAGGCTACAGCAGTGGTGAACAAATCACTTACAGGGTTAGAGTGAGATAACTCATGTCTACCAGAATAGGCACTAAGCAAGAAATGGAGATCATATACCCCAGTAATTGTAATAATGTGTTCGGTTCGAAATTTTTAGCATACAACGGAGCGTACAACGGCCGATGAGGAAAATAGTTCGAATAATGTAAATATTGTAAAAGTTAATAAATAAAAGATGGCGTTACTTTAGCCTCACCCTGTATATCAGTTAAATGCCATACGTGATACCGGATTGGGCGATCATGTCACTTTCGAGAAAAAATTTACTATGTAGAATTTCCTGCAGTTGGTTGCCATTTTCCTGTCATTATTTTCTCCGGTTTCAAACCAAGGGTATAGAACCATATCTGTATTGCTATTCAACTCAATGCTGAACGGATTATTCTTTTCCTAAAGAAAGTGCATTTGTGAGTAAGTGAATGAAACGAATTCGACTGGAATTCGAACTCGGTGCATCTGTTTCTCATTCTGAACCGATATCTATTACACCACAACGCACATCCTATGTAGCTAACTTAATTATGTTTTTATTCTTTTCGTGATCTAGTGTAAGACTAAGCTAGGAATCGTGAAGGAGAATATAGCCTACTAATAGGAACGATACAACTGTAGCAGCGGCTATTGAATAAATACGACTATAAATTATCAAACTTTTATCCAAGATATACAACCTATAATATAGTTTCATTCTTCTGACTTTTGCATATGACTTCAGATCATTGATCGGTTTCGTAGCCTTGGGATTCGTGATTTCCACACTCACTCAAGAGCAGCTGAAACACATCAAACGATCTAGTCTCTACATATTGATGCGGACACGGCACTAGCAAAACTGTTTGACGAAAAGAGTGAATTTTTTGGTGGCAAGCAGATCAAAGATGGACATAGGCGGCGCTCTTAGCTCTGTTTTTCTTTTCATTGCCTGATGCATGGAAACAATACAATTGAGGTTTCATTTTTCTTTTTACCCCCTTTTTCTTGTAGCATAAACCTTGGCTTCTTTGCTGGTGGCGGAGGCAGTCTTTTACAGTTAAATTCTTTGTCTGTAATCAGAATTGATTTTCTCGTCTTCCCTGTTATTAACCGAACATTTAGGCCTTTTTAATCTTTTCACCTGATGCGGGAATAACTTGCGGATAGAGTTGGGAGACAAATACGAATATTGAACCGAAAATGGAAAAGAAAAAGAAATGAAAATATAATAAAATAAAATATCCCTTTAATTTAGACTCGACAATTGTATATTATCACTACACTGAAGATTTAAAATTCAAAGTATAATGTACTTATGAATACAAGAAAAAATTCTTACATAACATTTTATCCATTATATTAGTTATACATGGAAATAATTTCAAGCATAATATCGATGCTATACTTAATAAAATAGAAAATAACTCACTTAAACGAAATGTTTTTAAGAATACAATTATCGTATTTGGCCAAAATGTTAACATACAACCTGAATATTTTTTCTGATAACTTTGTTCTTAAAAGGAATATTTCTTTTACAAACAAAAATTAGTCAGTTAAGTGCTATACGTGATTTACGCTTAGACGATCATGTCTCGAAAGAGACATGACTGACTGGTTAAATTTTCCCGCTATATGTTGCCATTACTTTCTGCGGTAGACTAATTGCCAACCAACGCTATAGAACCCAATCTGTTCTGTTATTTAACCTATAGCTAGAAGCGGAGATATGGATTAATACTTTCCTAAATGTATTTGGGCGTAAGAGAATGTAGCAAATTCAACTAGAATTCAAAGTCGGCTCTCCGCCATGGCTATGAAAATTAAAATGGTTAACTCCATAATTTTAATTATCTAAAATATATAATTATATAAATAATTAAGCAAAATTAAATTTAAAAATAATAAATTATAATTACATTAAATATATATACAAATATTCTTCAACAACAATGACAAATATTCAATTGTGTTTATAAGGCAAAAACTTCGTATATAGAACCAAAAAAAAAAGAAAAATGTGGAATGTGGTCAATGAAAACTGTGAATGGAACTTGGGGAGATGTGCAACATTTTATAAAAAACCTGCGATTCTCTATTTCATATGTCTTCTGAGCAATAAATGATTGTAATGATATTGAGCATTTATAGACACCTCGTTTAAGATAGATTGTGCCATTGCCATAAATTTGATCCTTCGGATGATTTTGTTAAAGAAGAATCTATCTATCTATCTATCTAATCACTCCTGAATTGGCTTTTGTTTTGTTTTTGTTTTGTTTTGATTTCTTTGTGAATCATGTTTCTTGTTTAATTGTTTTACCCTAATCAAGGCAATAAATACACTAAGATTCCAGGAGTTATTAAGTGTGAAAGAATATGGAAAATATCCACAGTTTAGGTGTTCTTCTACTTCTATGTGCCTTGTCATTTCAGAACGTAGGTAATAATGGCCTTCGACTTCTCTCCATCCCTGCTGACTCTTAGCACGCTTTCTCCTGTTACACCACTCAATCCCCGTTCTGCAATCCACCTGCTCAGGCCAATCAAGTACCTTACACACTGTTTTCCCTTTCTTTCTTTCCCTCTACCTGGCCTGTTAGTATCAGATTCTCTAAGCCCTCTCTACTTATTGCATGTCCAAGGAACTTTAGATGTCTCTTCCTGATACTGAGTATTAATTTTCTTTTCGTTTCCATCCTTTCCAACACCTCACCATTGCTCTTTGAAAAAGAAATATTTCTTTTACGAACAAAGTTATCTGAAAAAAATATTCAGGGTGTATGTTAACATTTTGGCAAAAAACGATAATTGTAGTCTTAAAAGCATTTCGTTTAAGTGAGTTATTTTCTATTTAATAAGTATAGCATCGATATTATGCTTGAAATGAGACTTTCATACGGATGTCATGCATGACGCAAACCTGTTCGGGAATTGTAAAACTGTCATACGTATGCAATCAAATTCTAAGATCTTCTTTTACTACGTGCTTTGTCTTTTCAGGATGTAGGCGATCATGGCCTTTCACTATTTATTAATTTCCTTTTCGTTTCCATTCTTTCCAACACCTCATCATTGCTCACGTGCTCGATCCATGATCTCCGCAGCATCCATCTGTAGGACCATATTTCAGTTGCTTCAAGTTTTTCTTCATCTTTGATGATATTGTCCATCACACACTGCCATATTGAAGAACTGGCATCACATAGCAATCCAGTATTCTCTTCTTTATTTCTAGCGAATAGGTGAAAGAACAAGAAAAATAGAGGGCTGGCTTTCGAAGACAGAAGATGACGATTAAGATTGCGTTTAAATATTTGAAGACAAAAGTTGACAGGGAAGCAAGAAGGTAGGAGTTTCACAAGTGAGAGACACGATAGAAGAAGTTGTTAGCAGAGAACTTACGGTCGCGCCTAGCTATTTTAACTGTAAAAATTATCAGATCTTTCCGTCAATGCAATCAGTTAATTGGCATACATTGTACACTTTTTTGCGATCGTGTCTGTTCCAAGACATTACTCACTAGGCTGATTTTTTTGCAATAGGTTCCAATTATTTTCTGTGTTAGGCCGGTTGCCAACCAATACTAAAAAAACTTAGAACAATTTAGTATCAGCGGGATCAGACCAAAGATAGAGTACTAATATTATATCTGGTGCGGATTATCCCAGTCGTCAGTTACTTGTTTTCGAGGTTAAAATTTTCTACCTAGCTCTGCGCGTGATGTAATCTTTTCTATCCTAAAATCTTATTCTATTAGATGAGACGTTGCAAGCTACTCTACGGCTATTTTTCTGGCAAGCGTTCTGACATGCCACCTTTCTTGTTTCAACAAATCTGACCTTTTCAGTTGAGCTTCGCCATGTCAGTTACAAAAGAATGACTAATTCTTGTGCTCTCCTAATAGTAAGAAATAGGTTTCACTCGAACAGCTTCTTCCTAAGGACTGCTGCATCGTGAAACAGATTCCCGGCTGGATATTTACCCGATCACTATAATTTCGACCGTTTCATATCATGTTGACAGTTAGAATATCGTCTTGACATTTGATGTCAACTAGAAGTGCTACTCTATCAACTTCTTTTTCCCCGCTTTCCGATTGTGGAACGCCCTTCCATATACTTGCTTTCCTGACAGCTACAACCTCCGGGAATTTAAATGCAAAGTCAATTCCCATCTCTTATCCTCTGAACTTCAGCCCTTTCTACATCACCCCGTGTATCTTGTTCGTTTCTTTTCTCTCTACTTATGCAACTGTCATCACTCATATGTTCACATCCTTCTCTTACCCTCTCTCTTTCACCCTCTGTACCTGGTTCGTTTTTGTCTTCACTTTCCTCTTGCTTAATACCTTAAATCTATTATGTAGCCCCCCCCCCCCACTGCACATCACTGGCGTTACCGAATTGTTTGGAGTGAAATGATTAAAAAAGAACCAAAAAAAAAAGAAAAATGTGGAATGTGGTCAATGAAAACTGTGAATGGAACTTGGGGAGATGTACAACATTTTATAAAAAACCTGCGATTCTCTATTTCATATGTCTTCTGAGGAATAAATGATTGTAATGATACTGAGCATTTATAGACACCTCGTTTAAGATAGATTGTGCCATTGCCATAAATTTGATCCTTCGGATGATTTTGTTAAAGAAGAATCTATCTATCGATCTATCTATCTATCTATCTATCTATAATTCTGTTCCTATTCTATCTATCTATCTATCTATCTATCTATAATTCTGTTCCTATCTATCTATCTATCTATCTATCTATCTATAATTCTGTTCCTATCTATCTATCTATCTATTTATCTATCTATAATTCTGTTCCTATCTATCTATCTATCTATCTAATTTTCTGTTCCTATCTATCTATCTATAATTCTGTTCCTATCTATCTATCTATCTATCTATCTATCTATCTATCTATCTATCTATCTATCTATCTATAATTCTGTTCCTATCTATCTATCTATCTATCTATCTATCTATCTATCTATAATTCTGTTCCTATCTATCTATCTATCTATCTATCTATCTATCTATCTATCTATCTATCTATAATTCTGTTCCTATATTCTATCTATCTATCTATCTATCTATCTATCTATCTATCTATCTACGCATGTATGTAAAATGTTATTACTGTTTATTTAATGCCGAAATTTAAATATTTTTAGCTAAAATAGTTTGTTCTATATATTTTGAACACAATAGATCGAATTTAACTACAAACAAGTATTGTTGCAAATGTTTAAATAAAGGTAGATTTCTGGCATTTTCCCTATGAAAATGTATTCTTATAATTTCATAGTGTTTGACTCCAGTTTCGAGGTAAACTATTCACCCATATCTAATACCCTAAAAAGTCCTACCACCCCGATCTGGGAGCAATACCAATTAAAATATGGTTCCACAATCATGGAAACCTTCAACCCCTGATCTTGCTGCTGGCTATATTTTACTTTCATACCCGAAAGGCGCACTTTACATCTGAGAGAATAACTAGTACTTAGTAGTATTTGCAAAATAAGCCCTGATAATGCAGAGAGATTCCAGAAGTTTTGCTTTCGATATCACGGTTATGTGGTAAACTGTCGAATCGCCCAGCTTCCTCGTCGCAGACGTTAATTCCCCAAGATGTGACGAGATTTTCTTAGGTGGCCTTGTGCTTCCCACCCACTTCTCCGCTGAACAGAGACCAATTCTCTGAACAGAAAGAAGAATCTTGAGATTTTTCTATCTACCTCAAGCGAACACATCTATCTATCTATCTATCTATCTATCTATCTATCTATCTATCTATCTATCTACGCATGTATGTAAAATGTTATTACTGTTTATCGATCATTTAATAATTGGCTCGATTTATCTTATGTGACTGGTTCCTGTATGTTAAATCTTGTGGACAATTCGATCATCCGATAATAATTTGCAACAGACGGGATTGCATCAAGAGCTCTAGTAGAAATCTCAAATGTGCAGCCACAGGATGAACAGATTCTAAAGCAGCTCCAGAAAATACATCAATTATTAACATTTATCAAATTTAGTTCCCAGAATTTAGCCTGAATTGTCAACACCGTTCGCAACTCAATCTTCTGTTTCTCTCCAAATATTGACGCTTTCTGAATCAAATTTTAAAAAATTCTCTATATGAGCAATGTTTTATTCAATAAGTTCTTGTTTAATTCATTGTATTTTCATAGAAATAATTTATATCTGTCCTTTTAAAATTCAGCTGTAAGTTAACAAAAATATGAAAAAAAAAACACACTAGAGTGTTTGCCCTTTAAGCAATGAAATAAAATAAATGAAATATTGGCTTCTAAACATAACTTCCTTTTAAGTGGGAATAAATTAAATATATATATATATATATATATATATATATATATATAGATAGATAGATAGATAGATAGATAGATAGATAGATAGATAGATAGATTGCATACCAACTTCGACGAAAATAAAACTTGAGCAAATCTAATGATCTCGGTTTTGCTAATAAAAACCCTGACACGAATATATATAAAAATATATTATTTTTCTTCTTTGAATTAGTTGTTGCGTGGAGTGTAGTTTGCTCAGATGTAGGCACGAGCGCACAAGCGGGACAGCAGATTGCTGGATAATCTTCTATGTCGTTTGTGATTTGGACTTAACAACTTGAACTGCTGTCTGATCTCACTTAAATAGACAGGCTTTGTTAGACACGTGGTACTTCCGTTCCGCATTTTGAGAAAACCTCGAGTGTTTATCGTTGATCTTGACCTGGATTTTTCGAACGCTCTGACATTTTAAAAGAAGTTTTTTTTTCAAAACCTGCCGGCTCTCCGTATATTGTAGGAAAAAAATGACATTTCTTTAAATCAAAACTCTAAAAAAATTATACAAATTTAGGCTCAAATTCGTTATTTACAATTTTATTTCTTGCAGCATTTGTAGTAACCACTAGTGTCGTCTGACATTTCGCATTAATACAAATCAGTCGAGCGATATATTTAAATAAGTCAAGATAATCTGTTGAATTAGATATTTTTAACAAATATATTGAATTTAGAAATGTATTGAACCGCAGAAAGCAATGGCAACCTACTGCGGGATAATCTTCTGCCGAATCAGTCATGTCTCTTTCGAGACATGTTCAGCCAAAGCGTGTATCACGTATGACACTTAACTCACTGATTGAGTTCAGATAAATGAAATATAGTATATTTACTGTAATATTTATTAATAGAATAAGTAGTTAACTAATTAGCATACGTGATACATCCTTGGGTGGTAATGTCTCAGTCGAAACAAAGCAGACTGGGCAGCATATTTTACATTAATTCGACAGTAGACCGGGTGTCAATCAAGGCAAAAATCCGTTCTGCTATTTAACTGAAGGTAGATGAGAAGGATTAATTCACAAGGGAATGAAACGAATTCGACTGAAATTTGAACTCAGCTCATGAGTTCCTATTTCGAGCTGATATTAGTTACACCAAAATGCACATCCAGCATTAATATTCAGTCAGTTAATTGATATACGTGATACACGCTTTGGGCGATCATGTCTCGAAAGAGACATGACTGACTGGGCAAGAAGATTATCCCGCAGTAAGTTGCCATTGCTTTCTGAAGTAGACTGGTTGCCACTCAAGGCTATAGAACTCGATCTATCCTATTATTTAGCACATAACTGGAGTGAAGAACGGATTAATATATTTCCCAAGGGTATTTGTGCGTAAGTGAATGCAAGAAATTCATCTGGAATTCGAACTCAGTTCCCCCGATTTGTCGTTCCGAGTCAATATCCATTGCACCACGACGCACATCCAGTATTAATAATAATCATACTAAAAACATTAAAATATAAATATACAGAATTTTTTTCAAAAAACCTTAAGAAAACAGATATTGTACTGAAAATATTTGTGAGAAAATTTCAGAGTTAACTAGAAGTTTAAAACGTACTTTGCTCTTCCCGTAGAATCTCTATTCGGTTAGTTAAAAGAAAAAATTAAAGTTTATTTCAAAGTCTGATTCTTTCAGAAAACTGAAATCTGTTTTGCCAAAACATAGCTGAAGTGGACCAGTGTATTGCGTAGACACGACCGCCATTTTTTCTTTATGAAATGGTTTTACAATTAATCTGACTTCTCATTTCAATGAGACGTTTCTTTCATTTTGTCTCTTATTTTATTTTGTATCACGAACAACCATACAATTTGACTCCGGGGTGACGTTTATATTCCGTTTTCTGACATCCAGTTGACAGTGAATAACGATGTTTGGAGACAGTGCGCTGATTCTATAATGAGCAGTGCGATGGCCAGCTGCGCCCCTATCAAATATATCGCCAGAAATCAATTCGAATGTCTATAGAGAGCAATGGAAAGGAAATCCTAGATGGCAATACACACCAGGATCTTACTTGACCCAAACCTGGTCAAAATCACTACTCGACACGAAGCAAGACCTACCACAGACACCTTTCGACCAATGAAGACGCCATGTTGGTTTGTTATTACCTAGAAGCTATGATGTTGTATTGCCAGAGGCAAAATCGAGGAGAAAACTTTGGCAATGAATGGTGAGTTTTCTCTTTTTTTCTTTTCTCTTTCTCTTTTGAGTTTCTTTGTAGGAAATTTGTTATTCAAAACCTTTATAGACATTCAAATCAAATTTTGAACTAGATTGATCTTGAATCTACATGATTACTGTTTGATATATTTTTTAAAAGTCTTCAAAAATAAAATAAAACTTCTTTTAGCAAAGATTAATCAGAATTCTACTTTACCTCTCAACGGAAACCGAAAAATAAAGATTCATCTTCCGAGAGTTTAAAAGAGTTTACGCGATGAATGATTTTTCAGACGTACTTCCTCATTTCTGAAAGACACATTGTTTCAATCTTATCGTTACTTCATCGCTATTTCCATGGAAAATATCCTGAAAAGCTAATTTCTTGGTTATAGCAGTTCAGATTTTACAGCATCACAGGCCATGTTAGATACTTAGAGGCGAACACCGAAAATTACTACAAAAACAAAACAAGAAAACTTAAATGTCGGCATCAGATCGGGACTTTCATACGGATGTCATGCATGACGCAAACCTGTTCAGGAATTGTAAAACTGTCATGCAATCAAATTCTAAGATCTTCTTCTTCTATATGCCTGGTCCAGGAAGTAGGCGATCATGGCCTTTCACCTATCCCTGGTGGCTCTTGGAACGCCTTCTTCTGTAACATCTGGCAACCCTCATTCTGTCATCCACCTGTTCAGGTCCTTCAAAACCTTTTATCCGCTGCTTTCCTCTGTTTCTTTTTCTCTCTATCTGGCCTGCTAGTATCAGATTCTCCAAGCCCTTCATCCTCATTGCACGTCCCAGAAACTTTATTTGTCTCTTCCTGATGTTCAATATTATTTTTTTCGTTTCCATTCTTTCCAACACCTCATCATTGCTCACATGCTCGGTTCATGATATCCGCAGCATCCTTCTGTAAAACCACATTTCAGTTGCTTCAAGTTTTCCTTCAACTTTGATGATATTGTCCAACATTCACTGCCATATTGAAGAACTGACATCACATAATAATCTAATACTCTCTTCTTTGTTTCTAGTAATAGTTTCCGGTGTCTTAATACTTTACTCAGCTTCTTGAACGCGTACTTCGCCATGCCAATTCGCCTTCGGATCTCTCTGTCGCACATTCCGTTTACTGTTAGAACACTTCCAAGGTATTTAAATTTTTGTACCTGCTTGATTTCATAATTCCGCGCTTGTATTTGGCATTTCGGGCTGCTGTTTTGTTGATGAACATATATTCGTTTTTCCTGTAGTTTATTTTTAGTCCTAATGGCCAAAAAAGTCTATCAGCGAGTGAAATCTGAGGGACATCCTTATTGGAATATTGTGAACCGGAGATGTAGAATCATCAAACAGTTTTTCCAAATAAGAGAAAAGGAATCACTTTGATGACTATTAAAAGAAGCAACGACTACAATGGGCAGCGCAGTGGAATCTTCAATTGAAAATAATGACATAAAAAGAGGTTGGAAGGAAATTTCAATCAATACTGGAAAATCAATAACAGCCTTGAAAAACCTTTCCTGAAATAATTTTAAGTGAAGTATTTTATGAAAACCGATTAAAAGATGTATTGATTGATTACCCAATAAATGCTAAATATTTCCTTGCTGAAAAACGGCAAATCCTACAACACACTTACATATATATATATATATATATATATATATATATATATATATGATGATAATAATAATAATAACTAAATAGACTCTGTAAGTATGCAGGCCGTAAATTTATGCTAAAATAAACCTCCGAAAAAACCATTAACAAACAGAACCTAAATCCGTTACAATCCGGTGTACTAAGACGTCGGATAAATGGGGAGAAAAAAAAGAAACCCGCGGAACAAGAACAAAACATTCAATACTCCGCAGTAAAGAAAAAACCCCAAACGGAACCAAACACAAGAAAAATGCTCAATACAAAGTACGAAAGAAAAGATACAATAGTAGAGCAAAAACACACACGTATATATATATATATTATATTATATAGTCTTCCGCAGATAGATATTTTCCGCTGTATCATAGCTCATCAGTACGGTTAGATATCTGATTGCTTCTAGGCAGTATTGAAACCCGACCGAATTGACGTCAGTCGGCAATTTTAGCTCTGAGCTATGAGCGCTCGTTAGAGAAAGGCGGATTTTAGCGTGTTATATACAAGGTAAACACACGCCAGTTGCCGAGGGTGTTCAAATTCATTACTTAACAAACTATGCGTAGAAGCGTGAGTAGCTACTCTTTTTTCAAAGTTCAAAGTCTACCATTCCTCCACACACAAGCAAGCACACACACACACACACACACACACACACACACACACACACACACACACACATATATATTTATATATATATATATGGGGAACAGACGATGACGCTACCATGATTTTGAACTTTTCGGTTTTGTGAAGCGATTTGTCTGACTGGAATACAAATAGCCTGACGAAACCAAAACGATTAAAACCATGCAAGCTCAATAACCGGATCTCTCTAACTTAAATAACATAAATCTCGACATTTTATAACTTCATTTCCCATGAAACATGTATTGAGCACTTTCTAATAGAACTGTTTACTAGTCTAGTTTAAATGTAATTTGAATCTGACCGATAACTGTCTAATATATATATATATATATATATATATATATATATATATATATATATATATATATACGTTTTTTGCCCATAGTTGGATAAAGGAAATATTTTCACGATGGCAACGTTCCTATTTTAAGTAGGCTGAATTATCAGCTTTCTTTCGGAGGAAGCTAAAAAAAAAAAAAAGAAAAAAATGGAAAGAAAATCTAAAATGAGGTTTGTGTGTCTATAAATTGCTTACTCGCTGAAAAAAGAAAATTGGATGTCTTAATATAAATTGAAAAGTTTAAAGTGAAAAAGGAAGCAATGTTCTATGCGATGATTGATACGTTGTCTTCGAGCCGAACATTCAGCACGGAAAAAAATTGAAAAACGAGAAAAATGTTTCATTTATTTATCTAACATTTGGTAGACCTACAAAAATAAAATCAAACAAGAAGCAATATTTTTTTGGGTTTTATTAGTTCTATTTTTATTTTATTTTCTTATTTTTTTTTTAAGTGACTTCATTATAAATTATTATTTTTTGCAACAATATTATTTTAGGCTAATTTCTGAAGTCGCCATACTTAATCTTCCTTACTCAGTTGAATTTATGTTCATTCTTTTTCTGTTTAAGTTATTTTTACGATTATCCTAGTAAAGAAATATGACAAATCAAAATAGCTTTGTTTAGTATACCATGATTTCCAATTTCTTTACGGTCAACTCTCATAAATTCTTATTGTTCATCTTATAAATGATCATCAAAACGTAAGAGAACTTTTACGCGTTATAATAAGGTTTAGCCATTACTAATCTAGCACCACTGGATTCGGGTATATATTGCGTGGTATCCTTTGCAAATTACTTGTGTTTATATTCAAGTACTAAGACCAAACTGTCGGCACTCTATTTTTTTTTTTTAATCATCTCATCCCAAGCAAGACATTCCACTGCCACTTTTACGCATGGGGCTACATAGGGGAAGGTAAGGGGTGGTTAGACATAGGGAATGTCAGGAGGAAGGAGACAGATGAGTAAGGATACCGAGGATGAGGGTTGGGCAGGTGGGAAGAGTGTTTGATAGAACGGGAGCAAGTTAGTGTGTTAGGAGGTGTCTATTGACCTTACATTTAAACTCCTGGAGATTGTAGCCGCCGGGGAAGCAATCGTGTGGAAGAGAATTCCACATTCGGGAAGTGCGAGGAAAGAAACTGTTGGAGTAGAAGTTACGGTTGCAAATTAATATTTATTATTAATACGTCACGCATAATTGTGTATCACGTAACGAGTAATAAAACTGCGAGATATAACAGACATAACATTTTTTAAGGCATATCAACCTGAACGGGTTATTTATTACCGACAAAATTATTATGATAGTTTTTGATGAATAAAATATATATTCCTTGTAAGAAATCAGTTTAAGATCGGGTATCATTGACATTATTTTATATAAAGTGTTTATTTGCTCGAGAGTTTACTTATGTCATTAGTATTTGTTAAAAATTATACATTGCTTGTAATTTCACTATAAAATGCATTTTTTGTAGTTTATTTGTGTTTTTACCCCTGTTTAAGGGTAAACTATTTTCCCTTGGCTGGGACACTAACAGGTGCTACTACTCCGGTTTAGGATGGAGCTGGGGCCAACAGCAATCCAGAAGTGGTTCACGCTCCTCAAGATCTCCTGATCAGAGGATTTTCTGCCGGATTTTGTATATCGTTATACCTAGCATGACAACACCACTGGAACTTAAATTAACAAGATAGACCATGTTGCAGATCATTGACATTTATGTTAGAATATATTTAATTAGGAGTTAAAGAAATCCTTTTATGTTTTCAATAGCTTGCGATTAATTACCTGTGGGTTAATGGCGGAAAAAGAGAAAATGTAAATTTAGTGAAGTTTAAATGAAAAACAGGTAAGTGAGAGGTAAGTAGAAACATTCGATGTGAATCAAGTAAAAAATAATTGAGATGCAGGTAAAAGCCAATGGTTGTAGGTAATTATGTTGATTTATGTAAGATACTTAATCACTTCCGCCTCCAGAAGGTAGAGCTAAAATTTGCATCAAAGTAGAATTACACTTCTTCTTCATCTTTTCTTCTTCTTCTTCTTCTTACGCTTTTACTAATCATTCACAACAGCAAATTCCAGACTTGACTCCGCGACTATCTTATGATCACATACAACGCCATCTTGCTTCTTTCGTAACCCTATTTTGAATTATCTCCCCTTCAATCATTGGAAATTTATACGATACCAGATTATGAGAATATAACATTCACAAATATTCGCCTTATGAACAGTCAGTTCTTTTTGTTTTTTATTTGTATTTTACTTTAGTTCGCTAAACACAAGAGAGAAGAGGTTGATGTTATTAGATTCTTCTGTTTCACGCATTCCGCTTGTTTTTATTCTTTTCTACTGTTATTTATTTCTATTTTACTTATTATAGATGATTGCTTCTTTCACGCTTATTGTTTATAAAACTCTCTTCGGTCTTCTTGCTTCCCAGAAAAATTTGAACTTCAAAAATTAAAAATATAATATCAATCGTTATCGTTCACCTTAAGAAGGGCAATACCGCTACTGGTGTGCAGGTGGTTAGAGTGAGAGAAAAATGAAAAAGAAAACACATGGCATTAGTTAGCGGGGATGTCAAAGAAAGGATAAGAGAAAAATAAGAAAGAAGAAGATTGCACTTAAACTTGTGGATATTGTAATTATCAGAGAAACAGGTAAATGAAATGGGCTCTACAAGGGGGAAGCGCGAGAAAATAAAGAGTTCTAGTAGAAGTGACGGTTACATTTGATAATTTTGGTAAAAGAGTAGGACCTAATTACCAATCAAGTAAATGAAATGGGCTGGAAAAGTGGGAAGTGCGAGAAAATAAACAGTGCCAGTAGAAGGGACGGATACATTTGACTATTTTGGTAAAAGAGTAGGACCCAATTACCAATCAAGTAAATGAAATGGGATCTACAAGTGGGAAGTGCGAGAAAATAAACAGTTTTAGTAGAAGTGACAGTTACATTTGACAATTTTGGTAGAAGAGTAGGACCTATTTCCCAATCAAGAAATGAAATGGGATCTACAAGTGGGAAGTGCGAGAAAATAAACAGTTCTAATAGAAGGGACGGTTACATTTTACTATCTTGTTAGAAGAGTATGACCTAATTACCAATCAAGTAAATGACATGGGCTCTACAAGTGGGAAGCGCGAGAAAATAAACAGTTCCAGTAGAAGGGATGGATACATTTGACTATTTTGGTAAAAGGATAGGACCTCATTACCAATCTACTAATACATGTAAACTCATATGTTCGTGATGTCTGTAAAAAAAAGTCGAGGATGTATTTGGAGAAAAGATAGAGAGTAGCCACAAAATGGATTCTAACAAAAAGACCTCCTGGACCGACACAGAGACCCAATCTATTAGCCGATATATTTATTGATTCGATATATTTGTTTAACTTAAGGTCAGTTCAGAGAGTGAACAGAGAACGCAGTGTGTTTTTTCTGGAGGATTAACATCATTCTTACCAATGGAAAGTAAGAAAGATTGTCTATCTGTGTTAAGGGAGAGAGCCGCTTGGTTTTGGAAGCATTAAAATTTAGAGCCACCTCTTACCCTAATATTCATCGATTATAGGTCTGTTCCAAGACCTCCTTGATAGACTTTTCTTATATTCTTTAACTCTCACTACCTCCTTGTATTCTGGTATAGTTAATCCCTTGCTTGGAAGGAACTGATACAAAAATACCACGTTATGTTAAAGGCGATAACTCTTGCAGATAATATTCGCTGGAAATCACTCTTATTTTGCAGTATTTAAATACTAAGCTTTTAAATGAATAAAATGTATTAAACCTTCAAAGCATCCTACATCAGACTCTAATAATTTCCGTTACACAAACACAAAAGTTATCACCAAATGACAAAAAGCACATCAATTGAATACTTTAAACAAATTGAATAAAAAACTTGTTGCAATCCTAAATGAAAAAGACAATAAGTATTAACCAAAATAGTAAACCTTCTACCCTACGAAAAACAAAATGCTTTGAAATTAACACCCAACGGTGTAAGAAAGTTTAAACTAATTTCCTGAAATAGATATATTATATATCTCAACTGATATTAGGGCTAACTGTCTGTCCTGGGTATGACGCTAAACAGCATTCCACATTCGGTACCTTTATTGGGAGGATATTGAGAAGCATGGAACTCCCTCATAATTTGTGTTTTTCCTAGGTCTAACCTGACCTGACCCAGTGGAGGTAACACCTGTTATGGTCCCAGTTACGTAGCGTCAATAATCTAGGAAAACATGAAAAAAGATTTTTATAGAAAAAAATACTAGCAATTCATTCTTGACAAGTGAAATTTTAGCAGCAGTACATTTTCGATAAAAAAAAAGTATATTACCAGCAATACATTTCACTCTCGACAAACATTTGCCAGTGAAATCAGATCTATAAACTGATTTCTTACAAACAGTATATATTCTGTTTAGACGAACCCATCCTAAAAAATTGTCGGAAATAAATAACCCATTCATGCTGATAAACCGTAAAACGAAATAAACCAAACAAAGCCTGACATTTCAGTCATTGTATACCAAATATATTTTTAATATAAATGCCTCATTTCAATATCTCTATTATTTATAGTCGTAGACGTGTATTTTATGACCATGAAGCCTGGGTTGCTTCTTGATGATATCAGAGGCGATCGTTGTGTGCGGCATCTTTGGAAAGTGCCTGATAACCATGCAGCGAATTGACCCAAGCCTTGTGAATAACACTGCGTAGAGAAGCCTTCGATAGTTGTGCTAGCTCGAAGTCACAAGTGTTTGGGCGTTCTGGCAAAGATCCGATTACTGTTCACGCCAGATTATGCTCTCTCTCCCAGAAACTGTAACTAAGGTCTACTCAGCATAGTTGCAGTATAAACACTAGTGTGCTTGAGCAAATGTCTGCAGTGGGAGTTAGCTAGCACCCCTTGTAGACAGGCACCCTCGGATAGCCATATATACATTATTTATCATGACTAAGATAGTCACTCAGTAATTAAAGTAAGAAAATTAATACGATGTTAATGACGAACGCAAATGTCTTGCGATAAATCTGTTTGTGTGTGTGTCTGCCTGTCTATTTGTTTGTCTGTCTATCTGTCTGTATGTTCTTTATACAAATCCACAATTTTTATTCGATTCTCACCAAACTTCAGACAAATATTCTTCAGGCTCCTGGTCAGGCCATGGGCAACGTATTTTTTCTGATTTTCCCTCGATATCGGAAATCGATACTTCGATATCTGATCATGTCTGAACAAGATCAGGATTTCAGCTCTTTTATCTTAGTTATTTCTGCAGAACTTGCTCTAACTTGGTAAAATTATTATTTATAGTCTCAGAAATTAATAGATCTTCTCAGACGATTTATTTTCCCTGAAATCGGAAATCGATATCCCCGACATTCTATTGAATCTGATCAAAAATCGATATTAAGCCGTCACTATGGCTCATTTCTGTTCAATTTTACTCCTTATGGGCACGATAAGTTTTCATGGATTTACTTAGGTTAGTTTATCCTTGGATGAATTATTTGACTCCAATATTGGAAATCGATACTCTGATATCTTGTCGGGTCTGATCAAAATCAGGGTTTCAGCCCTTTTATTTTGGTTTTTTCTTCGGGTTTTGCTCTAAGTAGGTATAATTGTAGTTATTAGTCTCAGCCATGATACCATTTACTCAGCGGACTTTTTTAGCCTTCGAAATTCAGTCTGCGACGGAAAACTTGTTTGATATCAATACGGAAATCAAAATTTGATTTACATCCATTCATTTGTTTTTCAATCTACGGTTTGGCTTTGACTGGAGACAACTATTGCTTTTTAGTCTTTCGTGCCAACGTCCAAAGAGTCCGAGCTCCAGAACCATGGATTAGTTTTAAAGCTTTCATTACACCCAAGCAACGCCGGGTATAATGAAATGCTAGTGTGGTATACAATGAACAGCAAACCGAATTTAATATCGAATAGGAAGAGAGATAGTCTTTCCGGTGCACACATGTTCAGCCCATGGCATCCTCACTATCTTTCCACAGAGCACCATTTCTGTTGCTTCAAGTCTCTCCTTTATCCTTGAAGAGATTGTCCAGCATTCTCTGCCATACAGGAGGACATATATCACATAACATTTCATTACCCATTTCTTCGTTTTCAATTAAATTGTCCTTTTTATTAATACTCTACTCAGCTTTTGGTATGCATCCCTGTCCATGCCAACACGCCTTCGGATCTCACTGACGCACTTTCCGTCCTCTTTTAGAACGCTTCCCATAAACCTGGTGAGAAGACAGATACTTGTTTACTCTTTTTTTATATGTTTGTATATCCGCTGATTTCGTTTCCTATCCGTATGCATGTAGCCTGCTGCTACTACAGGTTTTGGTTACTCTATCTCAACAATGTAAGATATGCAGATAACACAGTGTTGACAGCAGACACAGAAAGGAGATGCAGGACCTTCTATAGAAAATAGCAAAAGAAAGTGAGAAGAAAGGACTGGACATAAACTTTAAAAAAAATGAATGTATGGTCATCAGCAAAAAAAAAAAAAAATAAATAAAACACAAAATACCAACTACAGGTCGAAAAATCTAAAATAAAGCAAGGGAAGAAATTTAAATACTTGGAAGCGTGCTCACAGTGGATCGAAAGTGCAATGTTGAGATCTGAAAACGCATTGGCATGGTCAAGGACGCCTTTCAAAATCTAACTGGAGTACTGAAATACAGGAAAATCACATTGAAAACAAAGAAAAGAGTGCCGGTTTACTATGTGATGTCTGTCCTTCTGTATGTAAATGCATATTGGACGATCCCCTCAAAGTTGAAGGGGAGGCTTGAGGCAGCAGAAATGTACTGTCGTAGAAGAATGCTAAAGATACCATGGACGGAGGATCGAAACGAGGAAAAACCTCATACTTAATATAAAAGAAGAGACAAATGTCGTTTCTGAGACTTGTAATGAGGAATGAGGGCCTGGAGATTTTAATACTCACGGGAGGGATTGAGGGAAAAGAGAGACAGAGGAAAGTAGCGCGAAACCGACTTGATAGGCTTGAAAAAATGGATGGCAGAGCGGGGCTTGGAAGAGATGCCAAGAGGAAGAATTCCGAGAGAGACGAGAGACAGAGCCAAATCGAAGTCCATGACCGCCTATGTTCTGAAGAGACATGGCACATGAAAAAAGAAAAGAAGAATGTCTTTTCCACATATGACAAGTTTACTTAGCTTGTCTATCAAGTCTTTGGGTCGTACTTTGTCGAACGCATTTGCGTATTCTATGAAATGCAGATACAATTCCTTTTGCATTTGTATTAAACTTTATCAAAATAATGCGTCATTATTTTTCAAGTCATTGTTTCTATAAACCTTTCCCTCTCTGTTCATATATATATATATATATATATATATATTTCTATGAATATATATATATATATATATATATATTCACACACACACACACACACACACATATATATATATATATATATATATATATATATATATATATAAACGTGTTACGGAAATTAACGAAGATTAACGAAACTTAGTTATAAACAACCGACAATTTGAAACGATTTGTATGAACATTATTTTTGATCGATACTCATATTAAAGTAGATATTTTGCTTTTAATTAAATAGTATTATATATTTACATCTATCGGCCTGATTACTTACGATAAATGTTTATTACGAAAATGTGTTTCATTCAGCAGGAATGACACACATTTTTGTAATAAAAATTTGTCGTAAATAATCAGGCCGATAGATGTAAATATATAATACTGTTTAATTAAAAATACTTTAATTTGCGTATAGGTCAAAAAAATAATATATATATATATATATATATATATATATATATATATATATAGGCACTACAATTGACCCCAAATCGGTCGAGTTATGATCCCGGCTGAAAGCAAATGGATGTTTAGCTACACTGATGAACTGTGATACAGTGAAACAGACTTGTATGTGGATGACTAATAATGTATGCACTCATTACGATTTAGCTCTCTAGAAGAGAAAACTGTAAAATCAACTACGACTTCTGCGATTTATGCCTTACTCTTTATTCATAATTTAAGTTCTCTTGGCCGCTGGCGTGTGTATACACCGCATATATATATCACGCTAAAAATTCCATCCTTCTCGGCCATGCGCAGATATTTTAGGGAGTAGGCCCTCCGACTAACACTAAATCGCTCGAATTTCGATCCCGGCTGGAATCAAGTGGATGTCTAGTCACACTGATGAGCTGTGATATACCAAAACAGGCTTGTATGTAAATGATTAATATATATATATCATATTTTCCTTATTTATATAAAAATAGACCCAAAACTTACGTAGGAAGTAAAATATATGCATAATATATGCGCTAAAAGTCTGCTTTCTTCCACCGAACGCCCATAGCCCAGAGGTAGAATCGCCGACTGACCCCAATTCCGTCGGGTTTCAATCCTGGGTTAAAAAGCAATCGGAGTCTGACCGTACTGATGAGCTGTGATACAGCGAAACAGATCTCTCTGCGTATGACAATATTACAATATATATATATATATATTCTGTTTCATTGTGATAATGTTTAACGACAAGGTTGCTATTTTTCAGTGGTTTTTACTTATAAAATATATACTGTTAAACAGATTTTTGATCGTAAAGTGCTCAATATCATAGTGTAGATAGATCGTTGATTGGTACACAGAGTTTAATTTTCTGTTTTTTTTATTGTGTAGTTGTTTGATTTATTTTTAATTTTAGTTAATAAACAATTAAACAAACTCCAATTTAGTTAATAAACAATTTTTATTTCAAAGTTGCCGATAGCACAAGCATGGATGAATAAATGATAGGTTGTCTATGTTGGAAAGATGCGAGAGCTGTGAATACTTGCATGTATCCGTTTCAACACTTCCTCTTAATAACTGCAATGTTTCATTCCGTGTAAAACTGATATCGGACTGTTCAACAAAAGACTTAAAAAATAACTGGTATTATTATATATATGAATTCATAAGCTTCAACCAACTCTGTACAATGTCTCAGGAGAATCAATAAATTCTGTCGACTCTATTACATACCTAGGAAATGAAATAAATCTGATTCGCAACTTGAACGGTTTTAATCTAGAACACACCAGAAATCGTCACCAAGACAATCGCCAGCATCAATTTGCTGTCATTCTATATGAAAAAGAAATTTATTCTTGACAAATCAACCACGCTGAGATTCCACCTTTGGTCTCAAAGTCTGAACACTCCCTCTATATACCCAGCTAGAGATCTAGACAGAGACAAGAGACAAAGAGGCACAACGAGAGGGAATGTCCAATAAGCTTTCTTTACGATTACTGAATTCATGTAGTGAATAATATTTAATTTCATTTTCTTTAAAATTCCACTATATGTCAAAATTAAACATTTTTTTCATACACGTTTGTTTCAGTTGAGAGCAAACATTTCTCTGAGTTCAAAATATGTTTTACCACGAGATAAGGAATATATAAAAAGATATTCTTGGAGATGTTGGGATCCAACCAAAAATACATTACTTCTTTTAGATTGCTTTCAATTTTTCGCCGTTTGCGTTTACCTGCCTTTTGTTTTCATTTCTGCATCTGCCGCAGAGCTTCCTCAGGGTCGAATATAGCTAACATCATGAACTTAGTCGGTCTCCGGTTGAGTGGGTTGCAAGCAAGAATTGAATGTAAAAAAGGAAAATATAACAGATAAAAATTATATATATATATATACTACCGCCTGTAATTATTTCGCCACCCAAGTTTTTAAAAAAATGTAAAAATGTAAAGAATGCAAAGAATGTAAAAAAAGATGTATTTCATACTATTTTTAGTATTTATTGCCAAGTGGATAATTTTAAATGAAAATAGAATGGTTCTTTTGTTATTATTACTTTGCAAAATTTTACAAGGTAGCCAGAAATTCTTCGCTTCCGCCATCCAATAAGAAGAAGAGACTAGCATGGGGACGAGAGCACAAAAACTGACACCAGAACAGTTCATTTTATGCTCATATTCTTGCGCAGTATCAAAAAAGCGACCATTCTGTTTTCAGTTAGAATTATCCACCTGGCAATAAATTCTACAAACAGTATGAAAAACATCTTTTTTTTTAACTAGAGAGGCCTAAGGGCATCTCAAGGTGGTGTAATGGTTAGCAAGCTTGTCTCGCTAGCACTATTGCAATTAAGTAGTGAGTTCGATCCTCACTGGGTGCCCCATACTTTCGGCCTTGTGCCACATCTAAGCTGCGCTTAGCAAATTATACTAGAGAGGCCTAATAATTATGACCGGTTTTGTGTGTGTGTGTATATATATATATATATAAATGAAGAACATAAGAACAAAATTGCAACGTTCGAAACATTCATTTAAAACAGGGCTCAATATAAAAATGGTGCAATAAATATTTAATATTTAACTTATACGTTAGAACATTTAAATAACTACTACAAAATTGTACATTTTGTTTCGACATTAAAAAAATAATATCTCATCAGGTATTTAACGTTGATGGGAAATCTTGTTTTTCTTTTTCTTTTGCAATTCAAATTTTATGGCATTTTTGAAAACTTAATCAATTTTTTTACAAAGAAAGTAAATTAAAGAAACAATTTACGTAAAATTTGCCATTCACTTCCTTCCGTTTACTTGCCCCCCTGATAGCTATAATCTCCAAAAAATTAAATACAACTTTAATTGATATCTTCTATCTTCTGGAATACCATTTATCTATTATACCTTTTTCAATATTCCTTGTACACAATCTTTTCTCTCACTGTATCCCCGTAAACAATAGCAGCGGTCATTCCTTGCTTGGAGTGAAATTATTTTTTTTTTTAAAGAAGAATGTTGACATTTTGTCAACAAATTAATGTCTTAAAGAGGCAAATGCAAATGTTCCATGAATTTCGACAATGAGTTTCGCGCAGGAACTGAAATAAACAAAAGAGAACACTCAGAAAATCTATTTGGATCGTGCTCCAGCTCGTCGGACGATCAAAACACGGGTTGGGTAGATTTCGCCACATTGATTTTAACCGAAATGATTAACCACGCTACGGGAGACCTCGACGTCAACGAAAACACTTTTCTTACTATTATGAAGAATAAAGTCAATATTTTGACGGAAGATATTTGTAAGGTTTCGAAAACCGATATCTCAACTGCTTGAAGAGACTTGAGTTCAAGAAAAATGACTGACATCGGTAGACCTAGAAGATTTCATTTTTCACCATGAAATCGCACGATCACATCTAGCAAATCATACGTTAAAAAGCTGTATTAAAATAAGGAACCTTTCAGCACCCATCGTATTCTTCTGAATTAATTCTTTCTCTTTCTGATTTTAATTCCCCCGGTTTTTACATAAAGAAATTAAATGTGAAAATAATGAATTCTGTACAGTCAGTCAAAACATACTTAACAATATTCTTCCAACAGAAAGCACGAATTTTCTACGAAAATAACATCAGCAAACTTGTAGAATGATGGAAGACAGTTGCTAAAACAAATGGAGATTACGTACTTGAAAATAAATCTTTTTTGTATGTAAAGTATTGTTTTTAATTTTCAATTCGTGCACGAATAATAGCATCGATTTCATAAAAAATTGCGTGGTTCGTATGCAGAACATGATTTTGCAATGACAAATTCTGTCTTCAAAATAAACATATGAAGTATGCCAATGTGAATCTGCAGCACTGCTGAGTGAACAAAAAATACCTAACCAATAAGTGAAACGAATAATGATGTATTTTAAGGAAATGATATATCTCATTCTTTTTTAAATGTTTGTTTTACAATGTTAAAACTGTTTTTTAGATGAGTGTATTACAATGTTTAAACATTAAAACATAGATAGATAGATAGATAGATAGATAGATAGATAGATAGATAGATAGATAGATAGATACATCAACTAAATAGATAGATATAAAAATAGATAAATATTAACAGATAGTGATAGATAGATAGATAGATAGATAGATAGATAGATAGATGATAACAAATATGGATGTTAGATAAATAGAAAGATATAAACAAAAATAGATAAATATTAACAGATAGATAGATAGATAGATAGATAGATAGATAGATAGATAGATAGATAGATAGATACATACATACATACATCAACAAAATAGATATAAAAATAGATAAATATTAACAGATAGTGATAGATAGATAGATAGATAGATAGATAGATCAACTAAATAGATAGATATAAAAAATAGATAAATATTAACAGATAGTGATAGATAGATAGATAGATAGATAGATAGATAGATAGATGATAAAAAATATGGATGTTAGATAAATAGATAGATATAAACAAAAATAGATAAATATTAACAGATAGATAGATAGATAGATAGATAGATAGATAGATAGATAGATGATAACAAATATGGATGTTAGATAAATAGATAGATATAAACAAAAATAGATAAATATTAACAGATAGATAGATAGATAGATAGATAGATAGATAGATATGAAAAGACAGTGATAGAAAAAAAGAAGTTCGATATTACAAAATAAATACATTTTACAAAGTAAGAGATAAGGAAACAGTGAAAAATATACAAGATATGGAATATTTCATTGAATAACTGAACATTTATTTCGATAAACTTTCAAAAATGAATAAATTAAAATAGACTTGATACTTCACTGAATGCATTAGTGAAAAAATATATAAAATAAATACATTCATTGTTGTTTGTACGTGCGTAATTTTAAGAAATTATGCAAAACGACATTGCTTCTAATAAATACATATCTCTAGTCCATCATTTTTGTCGACATTATAACCGATTAAATTGTAATGAAGCATAAAGGCCGGTGTAAAAATATAAATTGGTTTATGTTTGCAGATTCACGTTGATGTAGAATCTTATTAAATATTTCTTTTAATTTAAGAGAATAAGGCATTTCGATCTTTCTTTCTTTTCTTTCTTTTCTTTCTTTTCTGTTATTTCTTTCTTTCATTATTTTTATTCTTTCTTTCTCTCATTTGTTTTCTTCTTTATTCTTATTTCCTTTTTCTATTTTCTTTTATACTTCTTTCTTTCTTTCCATCATTTATTTCCATTTTTTCCGTTTTTCTTCTTTCTTTCGTTGCTTCGTGTTTCTTCTTTTCTTTCTTTTGTTCCTATTGCGTCATTTTTTTTGTTTGTTTATGACTTTGTTTTCTTATTTTTTCTTTTTACTTTCTTTCATTATGGATTTTTCTTCTTGAATTTTCCTTTTTTTCCTTTTACTTTCTTTTTTCTTTTTTCTTCTTTCTTTCTTTTTACTTGAATTCATTATGACTCTTTCTTCTTTTTTTCTTCTTTCTTTCTTTCTTTAAACTTTATTTCTTTATTGATCTTTTTCTTTCTTTTTACTTTTCTTTACTTTCTTTCTTTATGGATCTTTTTTCATTTTTCTTTGTTTTTTCATCTATCATTTTTCTTTCATTCGTTTGTTTTTCTTTCTTGCTTTCTTTCTTTTTAGTTGCTTTTATTCCACCTGAGTTTTGTCTTTATTTTCTTTTGTGACTTTTCATTCTTTTTTTTTTTATTATTTCTGTTATTTCTTTCGTTCCTAGTTCTTTGCTTTCTTTAATTTTATTTCTTCACTCTTTCTTTCTTTCCTTCTATCTTTCATGAAAATATACGCCTTTTTCGTTTTTTCAAAATAATTTTTTTAATTTATTTAATTGAAGATACTACTTTCTTGCATGGCTTAGCGATGATTTTACACTTGGATTAAATAAAGCGTCATCTAAATGTTATTAAAATTGTTAACATCAAGTATACGTAGCATCATTATTATCATCTTCATCAACATTATTATGCTCAACAGCGATAGCCTCTCGACCCATTAGACTCTTTGTCGCATCAATTTTAATTAACTCAAATCAAGGCAAGGGAAGAAACGCGCGACAACATACGATAGATCATTTACAGTGCGTATGTAGCTGTGAGTAGATGTATTCATTTTAATTTACCCACTACTATTTAGTGTTGTTTACGGGGCACCCGAGGCTGGGAATTGGATTTTATATCTAAACGTATTTATAAATGGAACTTTGTCTGTGTGTATATATATATATATATATATATATATATATATATGTGTGTGTGTGTGTGTGTGTGTGTGTGTGTGTGTGTGTCAGCTACCTATAGACTCCGAAACGGCTGAACCGATTTTCTTGAAGATTTACACAGTTGTACTATAATCGTCTGTGAGTATTCTTAGCTAGGTTTTGTGTCGAGATACCCCCGATAAATATCAAAAATCGATAATCCAAAAAATGGGGTTATAGAAAGAGTGGTCAGATTTTAATCAAATTTGATACACTCATTGACAAAGACGTAAGAAACGATATTCGGAAGTTTCAAGGTTGAAGTTCATACAATAGTGCAGAAAGTCGATAATATATATATATAAAAGTCAAGACGTTTGTGTGAGTGTCTGTTTATCTGTCTGTATGTTCTTTATACAAATCCACAATTTTTATCTGATTCTCACTAAACTTCACGCAAATATTCTTTGGGCTTCTGGTCAGGTCATGGGTGATTTATTTTTTACAATTTCTCCCCGATATTCGAACTCGATACCCCGATATTCAATCATGTGTGATCAAGATCAGGATTACAGCGCTTTTATCATGGTTCTTGCTACAGAATCTGTTCTAACTTGGCAAAATTATGATTTTAGACTTAAACCTTAGATCTTCTCAGGCGACTCATTTTTCCCGATATTCTATCAAATCTGATCAACAAAAGATATTCATCCATCAATATGGTTCATTTTCTCCAATTTTAATCCCGATGGGTACAATAAGTGTTCATGGACTTTCTTAGGTTAGTTTATTCTTGGATGACTTATTTGACTCCGATATTGGAAATCGATACCCCGATATACTAACGGGTCTGATCAAAATCAGTTTTCAGCACTTTTATCTTAGTTTTTGCTTTGTTTTTGACTCTAAGTAGGTATAATTGTAGTTCTTAGTCTCAGTCATGATATCATTTACTCGGAGGACATATTTAGCCTTCAAAATTCAATTTACGATGAAAAAAACTTATTTGATATCGATACTAGGAAATCAAAATTTGAATTACATTCATTCATTTTTCTTTCAGTCTATGGTTTCGCTTTAACTGGAAATAACTTTTGATCTTTAGTCTTTCGTGCCAACGTCCAAAGAGTCTGAGCTCTAGGACCAGGGATTAGTTTTAAAGCTTTCATTACACCCGTGCAACGCCGGGCTACATTGCTAGTTAATAGAGGGACGCCTCTTCCGATGTATCTCTTTCTCCTGGAACCGTAGGTATGTAGGATTCATGTGCTTTTTTATTCTGGAGAAATAACGTCCTACATTATGTATTCGTTTTAATTTACCCACTACTATCAAGTGTTGTTCACGGGGCACCCAAACCTGGGGCCTGGATTTTATATTAATGGAAGGACACCTCTTCCGATAAGTCTCACTTTCTCCTGGAAGCGTAGGAATGTTGGATTCGTGTGCCTTTTTATCCTGGAGAAATGACGGCACTAGGATGCACATTTATAAAATCGACAAGAAGTGTCAGGAATTGGCTAGAATAAACTGAGTATTCACAGTTTCCTCTCAGAAATGACGAAGAAAGCACATGGGCAACAGTCGTCTAAGAAGGGGGAGTTATCTTTTAACAGCAAATTGCGATCGGTCAAATTGAAAAGAATGAAGACATCTCTGTGTTGTCCTACCTTTCAAGCTCCCCAAATATTAATTCCTTTTGGTAAGTATACGACTAATTTTTTTTCAGAACACCCATCATAAAAATGCAGCACGTGAAATATCTGCTGTTAATTCCCTGGCTATAGAGCGCAGAATATATACATGCATGGACGGTCATGTTACAGGGTTCCAGGAAATGTATAAATAAATTAGAATATGGACATGATTTGCCGGGTGCGGTAAACGTAATTCGATTTTTATTTAATTGAATACAACAAATTACAGCAACTGAAGTTTGGTTAGGCTTTCGGAAAGGGCTTTATCATAATTTCAAGCTGATATGAATAGGAAGACGTCTGGCAATGGAGTGGCCATCATGAGCCCTACACGACGAGATGTTTTCTTGTATGCTATATTGAAAGGCCTTGTTTAAAGGCTCAAATCGAAAACAATTCCTGAATTTAAACAGTCAATTTCTGATAATTTTTTGAAATTTTGCAGAAATGTGGGAAGTGGTTTGTTGAAGTGTTAATGGTAGCATTTCACTAAACAAGCATTTGAAGATTTTTTGAATAAGGTAGATCGTTTATTAATCATGTTGTTTTGACGCGACACCACTTACAAATGTTTTACTACAATTTACTTTGATTAAATAAAGGTTAATAAACAAGGTCGTTATTTTTGCCACAATCTTTAAAAACCCCCAACAGACTCACACATTAAAAAGAAATCAAACACCAGCACAATATAAAGATAAAAAAAAAAAAAAAAGAGAAAACCGACTAATCACAAACAAGACCAATCACACAAAATATCAAATCACACCAAGCTCCATATAATTAATAAAAACTACCGGAATAATATAAAAAACGGCCCAGATGGATGAAAACATCATAACGGTGTCCCCCACAAAACCTCTAAGTCAGTTAAAGTGCACTAAAATTATCAAAGTTTTGTCTCCAACACGATATCGAGAACGTTAAGATAAAAAATCTGCTTCTGAAATACATTTTATCAGTAAAACTACTAAAAACATCAACAATCTCGGCGCTAAACATTATCACAACTCAACCAATTGGAAACCAATTATCACACAACCTTGGTTTCAAACTTTCGATATTTTTAGATGATTTATAATAACAGATTTTAAACCTTTTCAATCGTACAGCTGGGATTTTTATGAAGGAGCGACTGGAAGTTTTAAGGAACCAAAATGGAAATTTCAGTATTAGAGAGGAGTTACTTAAGGATCTTCAACTCTTTCATCCAGGTTTTTATAATCATAAGATGTATTTTTTCGTATAATTACCTCTGCACATTATTTCTGATCTTTCATTTCGTAATTTTTGTTTGTTCTGGAAACAATATTATGGCTAACTTTTCTTGGCACAATCTACAAATATCACCACCGTTGTAAGGTCTGCCGTTTTTTTTATTAGACTCCATGTTATATCAGGGTCTTTTCCATTTTTTTTTTGTTTTAATTTCCGCAGGAGGTTAGATGTTTTAGTACAGTTTTTAAGGTTTTTCCGTTTGAAACTTGATTTGTGGTTATTCTATCTGTTTTTAAAAATACATTTTGTTGATCTGAAATATGTTTTTCTCTGTTCATGCGTATTATTTACATCTGTTTTGTAAATAACTGTTTCTGTTTTACAGATTCAGTCAATTATGCATTTATTTTATCCTGACATTTGCATTCTTTAGTAGCGATATAATGGTGTACGTCTTTTTTTTCAGTTTCTGGCATTTGTTCTTTCTTTTTTTTTAATTTTCTTTAGCTATTATTAAAATATAATTTATTTTAAATTGACTTTCTATGAAGTATTTTTTTAAGTGTTTATTAATTAACTTTTAAAATATTTGCCCTATTTTGTATGGTGAGTAAGAACTGGAAAGACGGTTCTCTTTGAGCGAGAAGTCGTCGATGATTGTGTTAGCTCGAAGTCACAAGTCATGGTGACCGAGCGTTTGAGCGTTCTGGCATTGTTCATACTGTTTATCACGCTAGATAACGCTCTCTTATCTAGAAAATATAACTGATGTCTGCTCAGTATAATTGCAGTATAAACCTCAGGTAGACTGTGTGAGTGTTGAATAAACACAAGTGTGCCTGAAAAATCGTCCTCAATGTGAATTAGGTAGCCTGCATTGTAGATAGACAGCATCGGATACGAGTGGCCAGCCATATATATATATATATATATATATATATATATATATATATATATTATTTATTCATAAATTATAACATGGATATGTTACAATATCACTACAAATATAACCATTTTGTTTCAATATTTTTGTGTCTTTTCAAGTGATGTGATGGTTCTTAATAATATTATTAGCTCTACTTTTGCATTGGGCACTTTCTTAAAAATAGTGTTTCTTTTGACAAGGAATATTATTCCAACAATACTTGGATATATATATATATATATATATATATATATATATAGATAGATATATATAGATAGATAGATAGATAGATAGATAGATAGATAGATAGATAGATAGATAGATAGATATAATAAATTGCAAATATTGTGTCTGCTTTTTTTTAATGAAATCCGTTCATATTCTCGGATAATCTTTCGCGTATTATAATTGAAAGATGTCAGAAATGAGATGTAACGTTGAGAGGTGTTATTATCATGCATTTCTCAATGTATCCAACTACTTTTAATCTCCATCCGAGATCATCTTCAAGGGTGTGAGTAACGCTAACAAAAATAACCGCAAGATTGTGTTGCTAAAATTTACTGTAAATTAAAGATTATCCTTGAGTATGAACGAATTTTATTAAAAATAAGCCGACAGAATGTTTACAGTTTATCTAATCTGACATGTCTAAAAATAATTTGCTGCCTGAATACACAAATATATATATATATATATATATTTCCGACTAACGCCGATTCGGTCGGGTTTCAATCCTGGGTTAGGAAGCGATCGGAGTCTAACCGTACAGATGAGCTGTGATACAGTGAAACATATCTGTCTGCGGATGACTATAGTATTTACGCTCTCACACCCTGATTGAGCACTCTGGAAGCGTGGGAGACTTTGAAAACAGTAGCTACTTCGGCATATACGCATCGCTCATTCAATAATGAATTAGATCACTTTAGCTATTGGGCGTGTGTAATGATATTACTCGCTAAAAGGCTTGCCTTCTTCTACCGGACGCTCGGGGTCCAGGGGTAGAATCGCCGACTAACGGAGATTCGGTCGGGTTTCAATCCTGGGTTAGGAAGCGATCGGAGTCTACCCGTACTGATGAACTGTGAAACAGATCTGTCTGCGGATGACTATAGTATATATATATATATATATACATTCAACGAAGAAAATAATTGCACCGTACAAGACATAACTTAAAACAATTTAAAATTGTATATATATATATCAATATATATGTATATATATCAATATCAATAAATATGCATAAACATATATACACACGCACAAATAAAAATATTTTGCTGCTGTTAATAAAACAGGGCTCTAAAAAGAACTATTAATTATATATTAATACTATACATATTATCCTACGTCTCTCTCTCTCTCTCTCTCTCTCTATATATATATATATATATATATATATATATGATTAACGAGGAGAAGATTTCAGTTAAACGAGTAGAGTTAATTGACTTCGAATTTTCGTGAAATCATTATTGTGATGTCTTCACTCTTCAGGAATTTTGTTTCTTCTACAGAATAACTTTTCTCACTTAAGTGACAAACATCTTCCCATTAATTCTATTACGGCTTTATCCCTATATCAATATCGAGTGCCATATTACAAAAAAAAAAACACTTACCAAAAATTTCTTTCTCCCAGTAAACCACTCTCTGTGAAGTCTATCCATCAAATTCAAACAGTGGCTTAAGACATGTCTCATAAATTTGAAGGGGTTTTAAGACAACAGACTGAAGAAACTTGATCAGTGTTGTCAAACTCTGGAGTAGAGACGCCATGAAAATCCTGCTTTAACAAATTTTATCTGTCAGTGGGACTTTGTCGACAGCATGAAAGGCTACGCTAGTATCGCTCTGAAGAATGTACAAATGAAGTGTCTGATTCTTACCGGATTTCCTTCACAGTTCCACGTATCAGGCATGCATAAGTGCGAAACGTTGGTGGCCATCCACTGCTGAATCTCATTTATCGTTCATCATAAGAGAATCCACCATAGTTACCCGCAGACAGTCTTGTTTTGCTGTATTACAGCTCATCAAAATAAGAAACCACACCATGCCTTGAAATAGACTCGTTCCGAATACTTATGATTCCGCCATTTGCGCGCAAACTTATAAAGAATAAAAAATGTGCAGCTAAATTTAGTGTAGATTGGTCCACTGTTATGTCCCAATTTCACTCATCATTCCATCTCAAAGTTCAGGAGGCTTTATATATCAGGGCCCAAAAGCCTGCACAGTTGAGTTGTTGGGGCTCGATATTATTAGTCTTTACCTCCTTGCATTTACAATTTTTTTCATCCCCCTCATTTTCATGACACATTTTTTTTATTTTAATTCTGATTAAAATCTCCCGTAGAGGCCTGAAAAGCGGGAGTGAGATCGGTTGCTTCACTTTTTAATATCATTTACAATGTGTAACATCAAGCTGTACTTACAAAAATATGTTCATGTATATATATATATATATATATATATATATATATATATATATATATATATGACGTTTGTAAAGTGAAGATGTGCGGGTGGTTCAGTGGATATAGGCTATGACCGAGCGTTCAAATTCTAATCGTATTCATTGCTGTCATCTGCGCGAAAATAAACTTGGAATAGGTATGAATCCGTTGCTTCTCCTACCATCCAATAGATAAATAGCACGATAATTTGGGTTCTGTAGCTTTGCTCGACAACCAATCTACCGCAGAAAGTAATGGCAACCTACTGTGGAAAAATCTCTGCCCAATTAGTCATATCTCGTTCAAAAAATGATCGTCAAAGTGTGTATCACGTATTGCACCTAACTGATTGAATGAATGTATTTAAAATAAATAATTCATGTTAAATGTACTTTTGAACGCTTTATGTCGTAGTGAATGAATGTGCTGTTTTGTTGGTTCAAGAAAGCGAAGTCGTATTTTAAAAGATGGAAATAGATTATTATTTTTTTTATTAATACTTTCATTCTTCTATTTTTTATTATTATATTACTGTTGCTAGTGTTTGTTATGCATTTGTTATCTTTATCCATTCAAACACATACTTACGAGGTTAAGTAAAAAATTGGGAAGTGTGTCAGTGGCTGAAATACGTCGGAGGTTTTTAAAATAATACGGCGACAGCACGCTAACACGGAAAAGTGTACATAAATTGGGAAGTGTGTCAGTGGCTGAAATACGTCGGAGGTTTTTAAAATAATACGGCGACAGCGCGCTAACACGGAAAAGTGTACATAAATTGGGAAGTGTGTCAGTGGCTGACATACGTCGGAGGTTTTTAAAATAATACGGCGACAGCGCGCTAACACGGATACATACATTGAAAGTTTGAAAGCGACCGGGCAAGCGTAACCCACGAAGAAAGAGAGGCATGCACGTCAACCGCCACCATTGAAGACGAGATTGAGGAAGTTTGACAGATGGTAATTGCGATCAATCGAATTATCACCGATGAAGTAGAAAGCTTTACGCAGATTCGGATCACTGCAATTTATACTATAACAGCAGCAAAAAAAAAAAAAAAAAAATGGCGGGATCAATCTCAAACTTCGATCACGTGATCACAATAATACCAATTATAAGAACGTATGAGAAGAAGTTAGTGTGACAAGACTAAACATATGTTATGGCGAAAATGCGGACAGTTTATTAATTACCATCGTATTAATTTTGGAAAATGCATCGATTATTTTCCTTATTAAAATTAGTCTCATTTAGCAACATTATCACGAATATCTAACATATTATCACTAAGAATTATAATATTAAGAATATTTAATACGTTGTATTTTTTAAATTATTCATACATTGACATGAATAACCCCGATCGATAGTTGTTGCTTTATGTTTTGTTTGCTTTTTTTTATATTTTTTTAGTTTTTTTGCTTTTTTCCCTAAATGGGCGCATGTTTCTGATCTATTTGTTTTACACTGATTCTGAAAATCTAGTATTTCTCGGTCAGAACAAAAAAACCGAAACTGCTAAGAAATACATTTAGGACGTTATTTGGATGCATTCTCTTGTACGATAAGTTAGTTGAACCAAAAAGAAAACGTTTGAAATATTTTACTTACATTATGTCCTGGAAATTCACAGAGAATTAAAATATTTTAGTCTATTTTATCGAAAAAGGCATCAGCTACACAGAAAAAAAACTGATGTAATAGGGTAAAACTGATTTGATTTTCAGAATCAGCGTTAAAAAATAGCCTAAAACAAGTATCCATTGCCTATCAACATTTGGTTAAAAAAATAATGTCGACAGATGTAATTTTCTCTGTCAATATTTAAACGCCTTATTTTTATGAAAGGAAACGTAATTTTCCAAATTGTAGGAAAAACGTTTTCAGTCATAATGTTTATTTGATTTGTTTATCACCAATATTTTGCCGAGTATAATCTTGGTACCTTCACAGAATTGCGATGCCTAAAGTTTAAATGAATTTAATAGACTGAAAAATCTTTCTTGAGGCTATTATTTTAGTTCTAATTTCAAGTTAACAGATTAAATTTAATATTTCTAATAAACAAAATGCGTTGCTCTATTTTAAAATTAATTTAAATTGAAAGAAATTTCTTTGCTAAAATTTTAGCACGCATTTAACGTACTGTAATTTTTTTTATTGAAAACAACTGACGTAAAATATACTTTTCTGAAAATGTTTTGAGGAATATTGGTTGCTTTAAAGTATGATTAGTCTTATTTAAAATAAATATTAAAAAAAGATGCAGGAAAAAAGTTACCAGAAATATAAAAGAAAGGATAAGAGATAGTTATGAATCAAGATGATAGAAAATGGAAATTGACAGTGAACTTAAATCTTTGATAATTGAACCTATCAGATAATCAGGTATATAGAAGGGAGTTCCATCGGTGGAAAAAGCAAGAGAAAAGGCTACTAGAGTAGAATTGGCGGTTACATTTGAGTATTTCGAAGGTAAAAGGTGGGACAAAGTTAAGAATCTCGTATCACGGGTAAATTGATGTGATTATGGCATCAGGAAAAGAAGATTATTGGAGAAGAAGCCGTGACAATATTCTTAGAAAAGAGAGAAGCCACATACCTTCGGTGAGAAAGTGACTGAGGTCGATTTGTCATTACATTGCAGATTCTACTTTGGATTTTGTAGAGAACCCCGAGATGAATAGAAGGGGCAGCCAACTAAATAAAGCAACAGTACAATGGTAGATTTATAAATGTCCAAGATGGATTCTCACGAAAAAGATCCCCTGGCCCAACGCAGTGACCGAAACCGCTTAGCAGTAGATGTAGTTAGTGAGTCAACGTAGTCGTTCCACTTGAGATCGATCGAGAGAGCGAGGCCAAGAAGGTGCAGTTTGTTGCTTTCTGGAAGATTAAAAATGGAAGGTAGGAATGGTTATCTGAGAACAGAATTGTTTTGAAAGCATTACAATTTAAGAGTTAATTCTTGCCCCAATCCATCGCAGATTGGAGGCCTTTTTCGAGAGCAGAGTCAAGATTTAATTTGTTAATCTTGGTGAATTTTTATCAAGAATAAATTCTTATGTTATGGGCAAGGATGCTTTCTTGTAAACTAATTATATCAAGTAGACCATTGAGGAAAAGCGAAGCGTCTAACATAGTGTCTTGACAGACGCAACCGTTAGTACAAAATTATCCTGAAGCATATCCGTTCAAGACGGCTTTCATTTCACGATTAAATAAGAACGATTTGATTAAATCGAACAAATCTTCAGAAATACTGTAGCCCTGTAATTAGCGTAGGAGGTCAGTATGCAAAACCCTGTCAAACACTTTTGAGATATATGAAAGAAAATAGATCGATCTTCTCCGTTCTTATAATGCACCTGGTATATATATTCAGTGCTAGCCGTTAGATCTGGTGATGCGGAAGGTATAGTCAGTCAGAGAGTAGGTTTTGGTATGTGAGATTATGAACTGTTTCAATATTGATAATAGCTTCAAACGCTTTACCAAAGTGCAATAAGGGACGGATAGAACGGTAATTAGATAGATCAGACCTGCTGCCCAGGGTTTTTTTTAAAGAAGGAACTACAGAGTAGACCTTACACACAAGCAGAAAGGCAGGAAGCAACGAGGCAATAGTTTAAGAGTTTGGAGAGAACAGGAGAGTGTCTGGAGCACATTTCTGTAGGACAATGACTGCAAATCCATTACATCTGCTCGCCTTATAGGAGTCAAGCTTAAAAATTATATTAGAGACCAAGGACTGGGTTATAGTTACATTAATTAGCTGAGTCTCGGTTCTAGATAGAAAGTTGAAAGTTGGGTGTGGTTACTCCAGATGCATCAACACTGCAGATGGAAGAAATTTTGCGGGCAACCTTGTCCACTGTGGCAGCCAGGACCTCAAATCGATTGAATAGAGAAACGATCGAGTGTTTGCTGCTGTTTGGCACATGTTTGCAGAGTCGCCAGTATTTTTTTAAGCCAAACACTGCTTCATCCTGTCAAACAACAGCTTAGCATAATTTAAGACACGCTCGCATTCATTACGATAGAAACAAAATGGCGCCTATTGTAGTCAGACGCGTAGCTCCGTTAAAGCCGGAAAATGTGATTCCTGTGAGCAATGGCAGTCATGTAAGCAGGAGAAAACCAAGGAGACGAATGTGGTTTAAGTCGTAATTTCCTGGCTTGTATGAAAACATCAATACCGGTTTTCACCCAGGAGGAGACCTGAGGCATAGTCTCCAACAGGGAGACTGAAAACTTTGTTCCAGGGGACATTACAATAGAAATCACGGAAAGATTCCCAATCCGTTAAGTTTAAAATATCGAAGAAAATAAATTCCATTTTTTATTACAATATCTAGACTTTACTTCATAATAATATCATCTAAAAGGAAGAAATTAATACATAATATTAGATTTTTAAACTACCTAACTTACTCTAATTATATTTTTAAAAATTACAACAATTCTTGTAAGAATTGATTAAGGAATAATTTTCTGAAACTAAAAATGTCCTTAATATAACGTGGTGGAGGTCCGCTGACAATTTTGTATTCAGTCAATTAAATGCCATATGTGAGACACGCTTTGGCGAACATATCTCGAAAGAGACATGACTGACTGGGCAGAAGATTATCTCGCTGCCATTGCCTTCTGCGGTAGACTGGTTGCCAGCCAAGTAGACAGTAGACTGGTTGCCAGCCATATAAAACCAAATATGTCCTATTATTTAATCCATAATTGGAGGGAAGAGACGGATTAATACCTTTCCCAAGTGTATTTGCGCGTAAATGTATACAAGGAATTCAACTGGAATTCTAACTCGGCTGTCCGACTTCTCGTTCCGAGTCGATAACGCACATCCATTTTGTATTAGAGAAGTGAAATATAAGAGGTCAACAAGAAAACAGCAGAAAGCACACTTGAAGTTAGAATACTTATTTACATATGCAGGTAGAATTTGGATAGTGTGGATAGTAGACGGTTTAGTGGCGTGCCGTGCCGTAGCTGCTGGTCGAGTCCAATATCGATCCTTCCATAACAAAAGTGTACGGAATGTGTTGTAACATAGCTTAACTGTTGGTCAACTACTGCGTCGTAGAGTAGCTGTTGATCAAGTGCTATGAGGTAGTGTACCTGCTGGTCAAGTCCTATGTCGAACCTTCCGTTGTATTGTAACCGAAGTGTAGGGAATAATATCTTAGTTATAAAAGCAATTAAAGTAATTTCTATGTAAATAATGTTTTACTGAATTTTTTTATTCTATGATTCAGAACAGATTTTTGGCACATTATAAATGATCGATATATTTAAAAAAAAAGTTGATTTATATTCTCCGCTATTAACTAATATAAATATTAAGGTGGTAAAATTTAATTTCTTGACATTTCATAACATTTTTTAAGTGTGTGGGGAGGAGGGGGAGTAAAAAAATATTAAAATAATACATTTTTGCCGAAAGTTTCGATATAAAAAATTCCAAAATATTTTTGTTCATTTCAGTTCTGAAAGTTTAATTAAGATCCAAAAATGATCTGATTTTTGTAACAAATTTCCAAATCAGTGTTTTTTTTTGTTTGTTTTTTTTTTACAGTAAAAAGACGCTAAAATTTCCTCTATTAATTTTTGGTCAACTCATTGACGCAAAGAAAACAAGATTTTTAACTAAAATGTCGAACGTGCTAGAAAGGATTTAAAAAATCAATAGCGTAATCAAAAGATAATTTTGTCTTTCCTATTAATGACAACAAAGATGTTGACGATAAAACTTTGTTTAGGGAATTTTTCAGCATGGCATGCTATTTTTTCAACGAATTAGTGAAGATATTTAGATAGTCGATTCTTTCAACTATCTTTCATCATTCAAAAAAGAAATTAACAACATTTGCCAATAATTTTTGTATTTGTTTTCTTGTTTATTGATTAAATTATATTATTTATTATGTAAACAGGAATCATGATGATCGCATTAGCAATAAACGGTTCATTTAACGACGAAATATCTACTCTTCATTTAGGGTAAACTATGTGTTAATGTGTTTATCCCATGAATGTATGGATGTATTTACATGAATAGATATGTTATTCATTGTCCCTGAAAGCCATGTGCTTTTTTGGTTTTTGAAGGGAAGTGACGACTATTTTGTATTCATCTATTCTTTCATTATTCATTATCTTTTAAATAAGTGAGATTTAAGGAGTTTATGTTAGTCAGTCAGTTAAGTGCCATACGGGATTCACGCTTGGGCGATCATGTCTCGAAAGAGACATGACTGACTGGGCAGAAGATTATCCCGCAGTAGTTTGCCATTGCTTTCTGCGGTAGACTGGTTGCCGACCAAGGTTATAGAACCCAATCTGTCCTGCTATTTAACCCATAAATGGAAGGAAGAGACGGATTAATACCTTTCCCAAGGGTATTTGCGCGTAAGTGAATGCAATGAATTCAGCTGGATTTCGAATGTTAGTACGAATATTTATCACATTATCAAAATATTTATTATATTCAGTGGCAATTCTACGGCGTGGCCAAATGGGGTCAAGTCCTCCCCAAGAATTTTGGCTGGCCTCTCGGTTGGCTCCAACACTTTTATACGCTTCAAACATTTATGAAACTGATCTCTCTCTGATTTGATCATCAGCACTTTTCCTTCTTCAGAACGTATTGATGTTAGTATTAACTCTTTGTTTTCAAAATAACCTCTCTTGTGTTCCAAAGACCTGAGAGTAGAAAAGGCGCAAGAGTAGATTACAAATTCATTACTATGAATAGACAATTATTCCGTTTAATTTAATGAAATAGAATACTTATACTTAGACTTACTGTTAAGTTGATATATGATACTGGTGTAGTACGAAAATGAAGACGCTGCTTGAGTTTGGCCTTCTCCTCATCAGACAGATCTCAGCTCCCATGTACACCAGCTTTCAGCTTTCCACAATAGCCACTGATTATATTATTATAAATAAGTAATAAAATTTATTTTATGAATTTATTATTTAATTATAGAAATTATATTTATATTCTGACGTAACATTTTTAAGAAATAGAGCGTATTTTCGAATTTGCATGAAAAGACTTTCGAATCGTGACGTTTTTTTTTTATTTTTGTTTATATTTAACTCATTTTTTTGTATTGTCGATTTACCCACAATTATCTTTCATTTAAACAGTTTCACTAACAACAATATTCATATATTTGAAAATATATGCATTGCCCCTTGAAATTTGCACCGGAAACTCAAATATGAAAATTTCAAAGTGCAGACGATTCATAAAAGTTAGATGAGTCTGTTGATGATTACGAAAGTGTTTGGAGTTATCACTAATGATGGCGACGCTATGACTCTATTCTTCCTCTTACGCGGCCTCAGAATCAACACAGAGGCCTACATCAAGTGCCTTGAAGAGGTAGTACTACGTTGGAAAAAGAGGATGGCTGTGGAAGATCCTATGTCTGGCAACGGGACCACGTACCATACTAGACAAGCAAGAGGACCCAATCACGGCTGTCAGGCAATTTTTAAAACCACATCGCAACCTAACATCTGGTCACCTAACTTTTCAGATTGATTAATATGTGTGGGCCGCAGTTGTGAGAGAGACCAACAAAACTCCTTGTAACACTAAAGATGAACTAATTGCAAGGACTATGGCAGCATTCACGAACTTAATCAAAGAGACCGTCTACAAGAAATGCAAGAGATTCCGAAGTCGTCTGAAGGTCATAGTTGAAGCCACTGGGGATTTTATTGAATAAATGTACTCCTTAGTATTTCGAGACATTTTATTTGTAATTTTGGTAATATACCAATTAAAATGAAATATCACTTTTATTTTCATTCCTGTGTATTTCAGACAACAATTTAATTATCGCACCTTCTGTGTGCATGCCTATATACAAACATAGATACATACATATACATATATATATATATTGCAAAATATTCACCTTAAATTATCGTTAATAATTCTTCATAAAAGAATATCGATAAACTAATATATACTTTGTTTTGTATTATGATACAATCTTAATTTAATATATATTAAAATTTTATGCAAGTTAATAGTATATGAGAGCTTGATGAAAAAACTGCACTCTGAACCGAAATTAAAAATTGTTTAATCATACTAGAAATCCCTTTAAGTCAGATAAAAAAAATTCTTTTTTTTTTAAAATGGCCAGTATATATAGAAATTTAAGACAATAACCCTGTAGCGATATTAATTACACCGCACCCCAAAAAAGAAAAGCCGTCTAGACTATACCTGAAGAAAATGACACTTTCCCGTTAAGCTTGAAACACACATATAAAATCTAAATTCTTTCTGTCTCCCCGCTACTGGTTTCACTCTTTAAATAACAAACGTATATTTTTCTACATTTGAATGTAAACCATTCTTTCAAAATCATTCAGTATTGCCTGATGACGAGATAAAAATCTCCAAACATAGAAATATAGAAATATCCGTGTAGCAATGTAAATTAAATTCATTTTCAATAAAAACAAATTTAAATTTATATATATATATATATATATATATATATATATATATATATGATGTCTTTATACTATATTCTTTTCATATTTGCATCATTATTCCGACGCTCATTGCAAAATAACCCCACACACACACACGTGTGCGTTTTGTGTGTATGTGTGTGCGTGTTTAAACTTTAAGATTTTTTTATTAATTTCAATACTTTTTTCATTTCACCCCTGAGATAATCTACAGAGAGGTTTTAATAGTTTAGCCATTCCCACTTGAGCATTATTCCTCAACGTTCCTGGAGATGGTGCCTCGAAAAATGCGCCCAGCCATCTTTACTCTGAAAAAGTTAATACTAGTAGATAGATTTTCATATCATCCAGCCAGTATTCTTTCCATGTTTATTAAACCGGAACAGAGGTTAAACCTTGTTTCCTGTTCAGAATATCTTTTACCCTTTTTTTACTTCTATGACGATGTTTTAACTGTCTTGAAGTTTTGGTCATCTGACTGGTCAGTGTTTGCGAATGTTCGTTATTAGGAAACTAGTTTGGAATTTTTTTAGCTGCTGCATCGCGACTGGTAATAAGGATCCCAAATTTTTTAGTAGCGCTTAGAGAGGCTGCTCCCATTAACAGTTGCATAAAATCGGGTTATTTTCAGTGCTATGACATGTATGGACAGCAGTCTGTACATTCATTTCTACTTGGCAACTCTGAAGTTGCCCATTAGTCGTAGCCACCTACTAGTCAGTGTTTATTGACACAGACGATGCATAACAATAATTATTTTGGTATTTCTCTTCTTTAAACGTATTTTTCTTATGATATATACAATGAAAACAACCACTAGTAAACTAGTAAATTATTTACATTTGTTTCTCCAATGTTAAAGTAATGCGTATCAATTTCTAAAGAATGTAGAATCGTTTCTCTTGAATGATTCTTCTTGATATCTTATCATTTTACGAATCTAATTTAAATTCTTCTGCTTCTTCAAATGCTTAATTCTGTATTTTTTTTTTAATCGTATCACCCCGAGCAAGGCGGTAACGCCACTGATGTGCAGGGGGCTACGTAATAGTGAAAAGATCGGAAAAGAGAAAGCCGGAAACCATATCCTAAGCAGGGAACAAGGGATGAGCCTCTTAACCTGTTCAATAGACATGGGTGGAGTGTGAACCGGGCGATAGATAGATCTATCTACTCCAATTGAAAAAAAAAACAAAACAAGAAAACAAAGTGAGAAGATTGGGAAAGAGAAAGCCGGAAACCACTTCCTAAACAGGGAACAAGGAATGAGCCTCTTAACCTGTTCAATAGACATGGGTGGAGTGTGAACCGGGCGATAGATAGATCTATCTACTCCAATTGAAAAAAAAAACAAAAAAACAAGAAAACAAAGTGAAAAGATTGGGAAAGAGAAAGCCGGAAACCACTTCCTAAACAGGGAACAAAGAATGAGCCTCTTAACCTGTTCAATAGACATGGGTGGAGTGTGAACCGGGAGATAGATAGATCTATCTACTCCAATTGAAAAAACAAAAACAAACAAGAAAACAAAGTGAGAAGGTTGGAAAAGAGAAAGCCGGAAACCACATCCTAAACAGGGAACAAGGGATGAGCCTCTTAACCTGTTCAATAGACATGGCCTGCCATTTTCCGATTTGTCGAAAAGATTCTAGCATACGTATGCATGACTGTAGTATTTACATACGGGATAGTCTTCCAATGGCATGGGAACTGTCTCTTGAATCCCCTGGTGATTCCTTTGTTTGCTTTCGACTTTATTTATTGAACTGTTGGCTATCATTTTTCGCTCTCGTTCTTCTCAAGACTGTAAATTATTATACAAAATATCTGACATTATGGAAACGGCTCTCTCTCTCAATCTCTCTGTATCTCTCTCTCTCTTTCTCTTTTTCTCTGTCTACAATAATCTGCGAAAATGTCTGTGATTCGTGATTTTAATGCTTTTCAAAGCAAGTGATTAATCATTCTAATGCTACTTTTATCACGTCTATTCAAACTTTCAGAATTACCGTTAATCAGTTTCTCCGTCAAATAGTTGGTTTCCCGACTCGTTTAAAAACAAATCGGATCAGCATGCTTACTTTGTTACATATTTTTTCTCGGTGTAATTGTATTCGCATTTTCATTGGAAGATTTAAAAAAAAAAAAGAGTGAACGACGCAGGGCCAGCAACATTTGAAAAAACATGTTTTAAAATATCAGTGAGTGTTACAATCGAGGTGATAAAGCTGGGTTTTATTTTTACAAACACAAAGGTGGAGGTGAAAAAGTTTTTAGCACTTGAAATATAATAAAATGCACCGGAAGTCTAGCGTGTCAAAACGAGGCTGGCCTATTTAAGTTAGATCAGACAGCAGCAGTCATTAAGTCAGTTGATTTCATTTTAGAGATCACAGAGAGATACAGAATAGAACAGAAGACGGATGCACGACGTGATTGCCCTTGATGCTTGTGGGCTGACCCTCCCACCAACTCTCCAACTTCACAACTAACGCCACCTAAAAAGCGAATAAAAATATGTTGTGTTTTTTTTATTTATATATAAGTGTTGCTGTCTGTCATTTTGCATGTGAAAATGATAATCAAATTTTGGCCTCAGTTTATTTTCGTCGACAAAGCAGTATATACCAAAAGCAGTATATGAGATGTTCCTTTATTTGTTCTTTAACTCGTCGCTAAATACTTGCCCACCATCATAATTCTCTTCTTTTCGCAATTCGGATGACGCAGTAGTATCAGCTGATATCTCATTTGAGTCGATTATTTGAAAGAAACTTTCTCTTCACGAAACTTTTTTTCTATAACCAGCGTGCTGATTAGGATTCATTTTGTGACTTTCCTCGAAACGCCACTTAGATTTATATCCTTTACCTTCCTATTGAGAATTCTGTCACAAAGGTTTCTTTTGGGGTTAAAGTCAATATCGATGCTTTTGTACGCTCTCGGAAATACTAGGTGGAAGCAAAATCTTCGTTGATTCACACTGTGTTATTCAGCCTATATATCCTACGGAAATAAATGTTTCCGGGTGTATCAATGTAAAAGTTCAGATCACAACAGGTGCCTCCCCGTGTCTGTTTCGTAATAATTGGAAACGTTTTTTGAAAGAATCTGTCTCTGTCTGCTGACAGAATGAGACACTTTATAGTCTCTAACAAGTTTGGTTCTCGTGACTACTAGTACCTCAGTAATAGTGTGTTGAATCTACTACACCACACTTAATACTCAGTTTGAGCTATTAATATCTGCAGTTAAAGAATAATTTTTGGCTCGTAAATTCTCTTCACTCTTTACTCATCTGGTGTATCTTTGTCTGACCATTCAATTAGATAAACATATACCTACGTTCTTGATTTCTGTTCAATTCCAGAATCCTCACAAAGCATGTAAACCTGATAGCATCTCTTCAATAGTCATGAGATATCCTCCTGAACTGACACTTGTTTTGTTTTAAACACTACAATAAATGCCTTGCTCATTTCTTTCGTTGCAGATTTTAAAATAACAGACTAAATGCCAGGTCCTTTTAAACTAATTTTATGACTTTTTGGTAAAGTACTAAAAACTACTCAATTCTGAATTGTTCAAGCTTCTCACGTCAAAGAGTCTTCTTTTAGATAAACAATATAGATTTCACTTCTCTAAGTTAAATGCTGATGTATTACCGGATGTATCAATGAAAGAATCAATCAGCCGTTAGATAAGAATGATGAAGCTCAGATTGTATCTTCAGCTATCTCGAATGCATTTGACAGCATTTGGCATACAGGTCTTCTTTAAAACTTTAAAACTTATCATATATCTGGACACATTTTTTGCTAACATCTTTCTTATCAAATCGCAAAATTACAATTGCCTTGAACGGCATCTGTTCTAGATCATTTTTGTATCAATGCAGTTACCGTCCAGGGTTCTATCCTAATTTTAAACTACCTTCACAATCTCAGCTTTACTGATGTCACAACTATTTAATCCTGTTTTACTATTTAATGTGAGCGATTCGGTAAGATCAACCTTGCAGCTGATCTAAAAAATGAACAGCTTTCTGTTGTTAGCTGGGGTAATGGCTTGTTAAATTTACCGCCACTGAAACGAAACTGCTTATTTTTGGCTCATCTGAAGTAATAAATTTCACTTTCCATTTGTGTTGTTATGCTCTTCTAAAAGGAACGGATTCTTCCTCTTGCTACATTTAAATTAACTGCGTGACTTCCGGAGATTAGTTAACGAGAACAGTTGGCTGCCTTGCGTATTGTCAAACTCTCTGCCTTCGAGCGGAGAGTAATAACCTGGTCGAGGTTACGCCGAAGGGTAGAATCACGTCTGGGGAAAATTAGACACAGATCTTTGCCCGGGTTACATATCCCGTATTTCCCACAATAAAAAAGTATTGTGTTACATTTTGTCTGAATTTGGAAAGCAATTAAATACCGCAGTTAACACGAGCAGTAAACGTAGGCAGTTTACAGAAGTTAACGGAAACAGTTAACAGCAGTTGACGACAGCTACTAGTCAGGCAATAAGCAGCGTAATAATACCTTTGGACTTACTGATTTCTATATTACTTATTATTAACACTTCCTTTGACTATCTTCTTTCTTGTTATACTAATATAGTGTTTTGAACTTACCTCCTGTGTTGTGTGTCATACTTCGGGCACAAACCGGTCACTACAACTTTGAGGGGAAGTTTTGTCACAACTCCACAACAAATTTGCGACGTAGTTCCACAACAATTTGCATGGCCAGTGTTAATCTCCAGGAGAGTTACTCGTTGCATTTTCTCCTGCAAGTGTTTCCGGTGACATGCAGTAGAAAAATATATTGAATTAATTGGTAATCACATTAATCAGATGCTAGGAACGCTGGTTCTCAGTTGTGTGCTATACATTTTTTCTTATATCTTACACCCTTGTGCAAATTAATTGAAAAAAATGCTTTAGATTCCTTTCTATCAACATACGGTCAGTTTTAGACTTACTGGAGTGACAGAGTGTAATCAATGTCTACTTTTTTCCACAGATTAGATTATTTGCAGTAGTATGCAGTAATATGAATATATTTTAAGTGTGTATGCTGAAGTTTGCTTGGCCTTGAAAATATTGCGTCATCCACGATTGCATCAGACACTATTGTCTCGATTAATTGTCCTACGGTCGTTGACTGCGTTTGACGTTACTCCAAAAAAGTATACGAAAATTGTAAAGCTGCACGAACACACTGGCAAGCCATACCAAGAGCTCGCAGATGTTGTTTGTATCAGGCTTTCAACTGCCAGCCATGTCATAAAGACGAAGAAAAAAACTGGAGCCATCAGTCCAAAACGTAATGGGAAATTCGGTCGAAAGAAAAAACTCAACGCCAAGAAACGACATATATATAATCGGGGAAAGTGCAAAAGATACGACGACGACATTATTTAACAAAAATCTAAATGCAATCTTAATTGTTACATTCTGTCTGCTAAATTCTTCTTATTCGACGGTCATTTATCCTTGATAATGTTTTAATTATTTTTCTCAAACTATGTATCTTCTTGTGTGTTAGTAACATTATTGTCTTGCCTAGGTTGAAATGATGGATGTGAATACATTTAACAGATTTATCTTTCTCTGAAGTACACAATGGTGTTTCTGCGAAACTTCATTTCGGAAGACAGGAAGGTTGAAATTTTATTTATCTATGAACTATATTTAAATATATTTACAGGGTTTTACTTATTAATTATTACGTTACCAACGAAAGTAATGAGAACAGTTATATTATGTTGCAAAAAAACACCAAATGTAGGGAAACTATTTATAAACAACTTTTATATATCACGGAAAATTTAATGAAAATTTATGAGAATTTTTTTGTATAACGCGTTTCGTCCTACAGGTCTTCATCAGGCTAATTATATGTTTACGTTGATGCGACTACAAATGCGCATGATAGACGCTGAGAATTTTATATTTATATTGATTTTTAATGTCATTTGGATAACCGATTTCATTCATTTCTTTTTTAGCTTATGCATAGTCTTTACCAAAAATGTGAAATTTTGGTAGAACGTTTATACAAATTTACTGTGATAATCTTCGCATTTAATGCACTTTTGATACATTTTCGTTAGTCCATTTTTTTTTTCTTTTTTAATTAAATGCAATTTTTTCAATCAAAATTAATCATCCGATTTTATAGTGGAAAAATCCTGCTTTTAAAGACAAAACGAAGCCATAAAAAACCAGACAAAAGGCGATCAATAAGAGTTGCTACTGAATAATACTTTGCAACAGACATCTATCTAATGAGTACACATGAAAGGATTGCTGAAAAGTTCTCAGCTCAAATCGCTTCCTCAAATTAAAATCTGACCAAACAGTTTTCTTTTCTCATTTAAAGGTAGAAATATTTGTTATCTTTTTGAAAACATCCAAGTCCTCAGTTCTAAGTCACTACACAAATCATGGAGTTCAGTTCAGCTTAAATCAGTAAATTAGGCGTGACAATGCGGATAGATTAGTGCTTCCCTGTAGCGTTTGTTTTAAAAGGAACGATGACATGCCTGGGGCGAACATACTCGTCGACTGAACAAACTTCTTGGCGTTAAACTATTGACTTCTTGAATCAACATAATTCCAGCGAAAATATTTACAAAAATATCCATTAATGGAATTTTCACTGTGGAAAGTAATAAGTTTCGATTCAATAGTTTGAAAGAACCCATTCCGACATTGTGTTGTTGGCATCTGTATTGCCATATTTCAACTACTGAACACTAATCTAACTTCAATCGCCAAACTGTATAAAAAGCCTTTCTCAACGAAAAAGGTTATTTTTCTAAACAATTTTGTATAGTTTTTTGTAAATCAAAATTACTTTCTTTTCGGTGTACATCAATCGGATCAACCATTTTCTTTCATTTGTCAAAACTAGGTTAAAACTCTAAAATCGATATGTATGAGAATTTAAAAAAAATTCAGTGACAAGTAAAAATACTTAAAATTCATTTGATATTCTTTTCAAGTTTCTTCTTAAGAATGTTTTAGATTGATTTATTTATCTTTTGTTTCAGTTAGACGGTCACGCTCCGCTTATGAATTAAGATTCCAAAATATCAAACTTATATCCTGTTGTAGTTTAATTGTTCGCCTATCTTAAATAATCTGATCATGCACAAACCACCATTTGAAAATGACTATCTATCTAAACTTATGTATAAATGGAACTTTGTCTGTGTGTGTGTCTGTGTGTGTATATCCGTTACCTGTAGACTAAGAAACGGCTGAAGCGATTTTCTTCAAAATTTACACAGTTGTACTATAAGCGTCTGAGAGTGTTCTTAGCTAGGTCTTGTGTCCAGATACCCACGATAAATATCGGAAATTGATTATCGAAAAAATCTGGTTATAGCTGTAGTTGTCCGATTTTAATCAAATTTGATACACTTATAGAAAAAGGCATAAGAAACGATATTCAGAAGTTTCAAGTTTGCAGGTTTTACAATAGTGCAGAAAGTCGATAATACACACACACACACACACACACACACACACACACACACACGCATATATATATATATATATAAATCGACACCAGGAAATCAAAGTTTGACTTACATTCATTCAGTTTTCTTTCAGTCTACGGTTTTGCATTAACTGGAAACTTTTTAGTCTTTCGTGCCAACGTCCAAAGAGTCTCAGAACCCTGGATCAGTTTTAAAGCTTTCATTACACCCGAGCAACACCGGGCTATACTGCTAGTAGATATTAAGAAAAGACAGAGGGATACGCATTTTGTTGAAGACATGTCTATTAATAGATCTAACGATTCTCGAATTTCATCTGATTATTATTTCTTTATAAGGTATGTCGTGCCTCCATACTTCTTTCTCCGGGCTTACGGCCATATCACGTTGAATACACCGGCTCTTGCTCGATCACCGAAGTTAAGCAACGTTAAGCCCGGTCAGTACTTAGATGGGTGATTGCTTGTGAATACCAGGTGCTGTAAGCGTGTAATAATGGATGTGCGTTGTGGTGCATTGGATATCGCCTCGGAAAGAGAAATTGGTGAGCCGAGTTCAAATTCCAGTTGAATACTCTGCATTCACTTAAGCACTGGTACCCTTGGGAAAGGTATTAATCCGTCCCTTCCCTCTAGTTATGGGTTAAATAATAGGGTAGGTCTTGGGGACCCTGCTCTTAAAAAACAAATCCCAATGAATCTTGATACTCGAAAAGAAAAAAAGTATTACTAGACACAAACCTTATATAAAAACAACAATAAATTGTTGACAGAAAAAGGTATTACCAGCAATAAATAAAATTTACTCGACAATAAATGACTCACCGAGGTTGATATGCCATAAAAACAACCAACCAACCAACCAACAACTTCTTTATCGGGGGATTAATAGTCAATACTTCTAATGTTATATATCGACAAACAACAAACACGCATATATATAAAAATATAAAGTTATATTTTTATTAATGACGATGAACCGCGTAGCATAGGGAACAGAGAATTGAGAGAGCGCGCTTCTAATGGGTTGACGGGAGTGTAGTCTTATCTGTTGTGTCTCTCTCTTCACCGGCCGATCTCTGTTGCTCCTCTACTGGCGAATCCGTGTGCCGAGGTCTTTTTATAATCTTCCAGAACCGGGACTTTTTCTTCCGTTTTTGCCTCGCCCACGCACGCCCACGTAATTCTCAGAGACACCTGTTCTGTTTGCCTCTGTAGTTATTTCCGCTGCTGCCGGAAACAAGGTCAAACGACATCCGTTCCTTTCAACGACCGGAAACACCCTCGCTTGCATCAGCCTTCCTCGGGTGGGGCCAGATTGTTATATTACACTAATTATAATGAAATATTGGAGTTGGTTCTTGAATAGAAAGAATGCTGTGAATCTAAGTAAAAAGACTCTGCGCGTAGGATGAGTTACAATATCCGTGATCACGTCACCATAAATATATTATACTAGATCTCTGAACCTGAATCCTTTGGATCATTTCGCAAAAATCACAGTTGTAAGGTAAGATAACATTTCCCTCACTACACAAGAAAATATCTGAAGTTCACCAAAATCTGAACAATGTCCAAAGTAATTAAATATCACCAAAGTTGGTCATGTCACTGTTTCAGAGCTCGTATTAAAGCAATCATAGTTGTTAACGGCGGGTCCATTAAGTAGTTCTTTCAAGATAAGTTTTAAAATTATTCATATCAATCTTTTTCCTCAAGTAAAACTTCTTTTATAGCTGTATTAAATTCGCGCAAAGTTCTCACTAAACTTTCGCAAATCTGTATACGGCTCTCAATAAACGTTCAGTCAGTCAGTTAATGGCCATATATGATACACGCTTAAGCGATCATGTCTCTTTCGATCAGTGACTGACTAAGCAGAATAGTTTCCCGCAGTAGGTTGGCATTTCAAGATAATTTTATTGTTAGATGTTTTGTTAACAATATTGATAATATTAATAATAATAGTGCACGTCAAAAGAAACATAACACTATTAAGTTATACTCAATACATAATAATTACAAACAAGATGAAGCAACACTCAAAAACTTAATACGTAGAAATGTTAAACCAATAAATAATAATAATCAAATAAAGCTCATCATATATTATAAAAAATTAAAACAATTGACCTCATAGTCTCAAATAACCCTACAACCACACAAATAAATCCTCTACACAAAACCAATGTCGTGTATCAATTTACATGCCCGCTCAAAGATTGTATCTCTGGTACTAATAATAAACCCACTACATATATTGGTTTTACTACAACGACGCTCTCCCGTAGACTTACATGTCACCTTTCTGATCAGAGTTCAATTAAACAACATTTCTTAGAAAAACATAGCCATGTAGGTAATATTAGACCGATTGTAGTTAACATTACAATAATACTCACTCATACACAGTAAAAACAACCTTCAGATATTGGAGGCCATCTACATTAAACCAAAACAACCCACACTTAATAAAATCGCGCTTAAATCTGGTCATAACACATTACATTGCATTTAAATATATGGTTCTGTTAACATCTAGAGCTCTCGCACGGTGAGACGTCATAGAACCGCATTACAAATTTACGAACTGCGTTTGCTATTTGTTAATTGTTTTCGTTGCTTTCCAAAGTTTTATGTCATCACAAAATAAAATCATCTTTGATAGTGGATGTTTTTATGTTAACGTCCCTGTAATCTCACTGAAGATGGCTCATGTAAGTTGAAAGCTTAGAACCAAATTAATAAAAAATATCCAAATGTTACAGAATGTTTGTCTTTATTTTCATCTGAAAGTCAAAATACGATGTTTAGAACGGCTCATGATTAAATATAATAAATCATTGTATCTTATATTTAACAATATATGCTTAGAATATATATATATATATATATATATATATATATATATATATAGAGAGAGAGAGAGAGAGAGAGTACTAAGAGACAGGAAAATTTTGCTTGAAACGAAGAAAAGAGTACTTGATTGCTATATGATATCAGATTTTCAATACGGCAGTGAATGTTGGACAATATCACCAACGATGAAGGAAAAACTTGAAGTAACTGAAATATTGTTCTATGGAAGGATGCTGCGGATATCATGGATCGAGTTTGTGAGCAATGGTGATATTTTGGAAAGGATGGAAACGAAAAGGAAATTAATACTGAGCATCAGAAAGAGTCAATTGAAGTTTCTGGGTTATGCAATGAAGATAGAGGGCTTGGAGAACCTGATACCAATAGGCCAGATAAAGGAAAAAGTAGACAGGGGAAAGCAGTGGATAATATATATTTGAAGCACCTGAGCAGGTAGATGACAGAACGGGGGTTGCGTGGTGTAACAGGAGAAAGCTTGCTAAGAGCTACCAGGGATAGGGAGACGTGGAAAGCCATGATCGCCTACATACTAGCAGTTACCTTAAAAGTGACCCTTCTAATATTAGTGACCCTAATAAAAATAACTGCAACTGCCGAAAATACAAGATATGTCTATTAAAAGGCCAGTGCATGGCAACATATTATTTATACAGCTGGCATTCATACCGATGATGAAGTTAAGTTTTATTTAGAGCCACATCAAATAAATAGAAATAAAGTTTTAATAACCATATTTTGTCTTAAAAAATAGTAAATGCAGTAAAAGCAGTGCTTTATCTATATATTATTGGCAATTAAAAACAGAAATAAGAACCATATTTTTATCTGAAGTATTGTCTCTAAACCAAATTTTTAATCAAAAAGGAGATAAATGTAACTTATGCCTTTTAGAAAAAAATGTAATTTTAAATCAAATGACCCTAGGCAATAAGGTAAATTGATAACATGCTGTCATAGAAAAATGCTTACTCAAATATTCAGACACAGATTAACACAGATTCCTTTATGCATTTGGTTCTTTCTTTTTATTCCTTTGCTTTCTCTATTTCTTTTAGCCTCACGTATTTATTCTTAATAATAATGAATTACCCAACTTTATATTCATCTCCCAGGTTTTATAAAATTTATTAATTATACATTTTTTAAAAACTTATGTAATTTTTGCCTATTTTTATTACACCCTTGATAAATTAAGCATTTACATTGTTAATTTATTATAACTTCAAGGAATATTGAAGAAACATACTTTCAAATCACTTAAACGGTCAGTTTGTAATATGCACTTAATGATTGTGGAGTGCATGAAACTCCGAGTCGTGCAACCGATGCAGAATAATATGTATGTTTATTAATATGTAATTAATAGCTGCGTTTGTACTAAAGTGAGCGGTGTTTTATGAAGAATCCAATAATATTTTTATATGTAAACTTGAGTGATGTGCGTTGTAGTAAAGAGTATACCAGCTTGGAACGAGAAATCGAAGAGCCAAGTTCTAATTGCAGTTGAATTCGTTGTATTCACTTAGGTGCTAATATCTTTGGAAAAAGTATTAATTCGTTGCATCAACCTCAAGCTATGGATAAAACATCACAAGAGATTACATTCTATTTTCTTGATTGGCAATCAGACTAACGCAGAAAGTAATAGCAACCTACCGCAGACCAGTCAGTTATGTCTCGAAAGCGTGTATTACGTATGGCAGTTAACTGACTGATTTTAGTGTATACACCAACAAATAGATATTAATTAACACACACACACACACACACACACACACATATATATATATATATATATATATATATATATATATATATATATATATCATAAAAATGACGTTTCAATATTTCGTTATCTTTAGAGGATTTATGATATTAAAAATCGCCTGAAAGTACCAAAAAGTAGAACCCGAGGTTGCGGAAATAACACATTTCTTAATGAAAAATATCGAATACTCTTCAATATGAATGTATTGAGTATTTTTCAATACAACTGGGTACTGACTTTGTTTTATTATGACCAAAAACTTATTAACAATAACTTAATTATGGCCAAAAGTTTATTAACAATTACAGATTTATTTTACTTCTAAGCGAATTTTTTTCATAGCTTACTACCCAGTCTACCACCCCTTCCCCCGTTTCTTTCCTTTCTGTTCCCATACCACTTCTATTTCTTTGACATGGCTAAATTGTAAATTTAAACACTTGGCTCTTGTATGGAGGAGGGATAAGTCTTCTAATATGAGACATAGATATCTGGCTGGATAGCCTTTTTACTTCCTTACATTCAAGAATTGTTAATACCACTCCATTTTATTTACTTGTGTATGGATAATATTTTTGGACTTCTACCGGGATAAGAACTTTTAACACATTTGAATTTGAGTAAATAAAATTTTGGTTTCACCGTTGCTGAAGAAGCGAGGATTTTCTCTTGAAATGTCTATCCAACGGATTTAAATATCGAAATTTTTGTTTTATACACACACACACACACACACATATATATATATATATATATATATATTTACATGCATATTTGTATATATACATGCATATTTGTATATATACATATATTTATATATATATTCAACATATTATATATAATATGCTCCTGATGATTACTTATGCATGGAAAACCGAGTCATGCCTTAAATGTTGGATAATTTGTGTATTTGTTAATATATATATATATATATATATATATATATATATATATATATATATATATAATTGTTTGAACGTTACTTTTAATCTATACTTATATATGAATATATGTCATATTTTTAATCGAAAAGCATGTTTTTATATATTAAATATATCAGAAACAGAAACTTGTGATTTCATATATCGGGATCCGGATCTCGATGTGTGAAGTCGTAAGTTTATTTACGTGAAGAGAGTCAACTTTAGACTCGAAACACGTGTAACGACGCATATATCATTATGGACACTTAATATACGATACAAAAAGCAGGTAATATTAATAGTAATAGCAACAATAATTCTACACTTTAGAATATCTACTTAAATACGAGTATCGGTAAAAATAATGTTCAAAATAATTCATTACAAATTGTCGGTTGCCTATAACCAAGTTTCGTTAAAATTCGTTAATTTCCGTAATATATATATATATATATATATATATATATATATATATATATATATATATATATATTCAGATATGCATTTATTTTCTTTCTAATCGTTTGACCCAAACATAGCAGCAAATCCAACGAGAAACACAGATTACTGGATGTGGAAGAAATAAAAACAGGAGCATTGCAAGGAAGCGAAAACAGGGGATAGAAACTGGAAAGAAAAACTGTATACCAAATTTCCTGGCAGCTGACCTAGCAATAGATTCACTTTTCCAAATTATGTCAGCCGAGAACATTATTTCAAAATGGTGAAAGGGAGATTTTCTCCTGTAGGCCAGCATCAGCCAGACTGATAGAAATCAAAGAGGGTTCTCCCAGAGAATAAAAAAATGTTTAGTTTTGGAAGCGTTAAAATTACCAAGCCATACTTTGCCACATATAACAGAATGAAAATCATTTGTTACATCAGCTGCTTTTTTAACCTTATCAAACTTATCAGACTTACTACGGAGACAGTTATAAATGATGTTGTCATCAATATGTACACAAAGTTGAGGGCTAACATCATCGAGATAGTCATTAAGAGAAATCAATAAAATAGTCGACCAAAGGATGGAGCCCTGGGCCCTGAAATAATGGTCGTTCAAGATTACTTCCATATCAGAATTCGATACGAATGACTGCATGCCTAATGTTTTCGAAATGTCCAAATCTACAGGCCGGGCTTCTTTTTTGTCTCGAGCTTAATAAACTCTTTCCGCATTTATCGGCAGTACATAAGCAGATGATCTCGGTACCCCGTAGTTTCGGCCTTGCACCACATCTCAGAGGCGCTTAGAAATTTACTTTGGGAGAAAAGGTCATATTTTTTGTCTGAGAAAATGTTCTACGATCTAAAATGCAGAAACATTTCAGCATTGATTAAGGCCTGAAGGAGGTTCTAAAATATGGGTAATAGGCATATAGGACGATAGTTTGCCGTTCTCCAGATTTCTTAAAAGCTGAAGCAAGAGATGAGGACAAACAATTGCCCGGGAAGTAAGAGGCGACGAGAAAAAGGAATACAATCAAGTCCACATGATACATATATATATATATATATATATTGGGGTTTACGACAAGTATATTGTTATATTATTATATTATTAAGGGTGTGCGATGTGGTGAAGTGGACATCGACTTGGAACGACAAATCGGAGAGCCGAGTTCGAATTCTAGTTGAATTGCTTGCATTCACTTACGCACAAATACCCTTGGGAAAATATTAATCCGTCTCTTCCCTCTAGTTATGGCTTAAATGATAGAACAGATTGGGTTCTATAGCCTTGGCTGGCAACCAGTCTACTGCACAAATTTATGGCAACCTACTGCGGGATAATTGTTTGCCAAGTCAGTCATATTTCTTTCGAGATATGATTGCCAAAGCCTGTATCACGTATGGCACTTGACTGAATGATATTATTACAGAAAAGTGAATAACAAACAAAATAATATTTCACTCCAAACTCCACACATTTCAATTATCATTTCTAATTCAGGAAACAAACAGACGTACCACGATACTGGCCAGTTATTGAAATCCTCAATTATTGGTCTTTTTGTTTAACTACACGAATGCTGAAAAGAACCTTGCTTCAGTACATCTGTGGTATAACCAGAAATTTGTTTTTGAGCCCGACACAATAATTAAGGAAGTTTCAGTTTGGGGAGTTAGGTGGCCAGATATAAGAGATGGTCGCAGAAATTGTCTAAAAGCCATGAATGGGTTATCCTTCTAATGTTGCTTGGTACAGTGTCTTTTTGCAAGACATAGGATAATCCACCAGTCACCCTCTTCAACCTGGGCAGCATTAACTCCTCAAGGCACTTGATGTAGGCCTCCGTGTTAAGTTTAAGGCCCTGTGGAAAGAAGAATGGAGGCATAATTTCTCCATCACTAGTGATCACACTAAACACCTTAGCAATCACCGTCAGACAAATGCAATTCTTTCTGAATCCTCAGCACTACCAGAAATATTCGCAATGGAGTTTCCTGTGTGAATGCCAAGCAGTATAACAAGCGGTTTCCAAATTTCTGTAATGAACTACATCATAAGGCTGCTTTTCTTCCTGTCAGTACCCAGATGACCTTACTATACTCTGCAGAAATAAAGATGCCGAAAATTTATCTATAGCACCTAGGATGTTTTTTACAAATTCCAGTTGCGCGTTTGTAAAAGTCTTTGTTCGTATGTGTAAAAAACGAAAAATCAGTTATCATAATTCGCCTGAAGATACCGAAAGTTTGAAACCCAGGTTTCGGAAATAAGTAATTTCTAAATGAAAAATATTCAAATGTTTCTCAATATGAATATATTGCACGCTTGTTAATAGAACTTTGTTTTGGTCTAATTTAATTATAACCAAAGACTAACTAATTATATATATATATATATATATGTCATCGAGTATAATACCACGTTAATTAAATGATCGGCGTAAATGTCAGTGAAATGTTTTTCTTAAGCAGTTTGCTCGGAGTGATGTCTAATCAATATACTGCAGAGAAATGTTTTGCTATGACCACAACTTACCTTTTAAATGCTCTCAGATTATCGCTTTTATTCATATATATATATATATATATATATATATATATATAAACCCACCCACACACACACATACATATATATATATATATATATGCCAGCAGTTCTCTATGTGATCTAAAAGTACGTAATTTTAATCCATTTAAATTGGATGGGATAAATTAATAAATTTGCATATCAACTAAATTTTCTTACTATCATTTTTTAATGATAATTTTGTCTTTAGTGTGGCTTTCACATCGTTTCCGTGTACAAAAATATAAGAAAATATAAAAAAGAAATGTACTCGGGGTACTTAAAATATTTTCTTGATTTCTTCTGAATATATATTTTTGAGGGCTTTTCCCATATCTTTATTATTTGAATTCATTGCAAAGT
>JBBBDQ010000230.1:0-2500 GCA_037127315.1 Ascarosepion bandense | reverse complement strand
GTTAAACTGAGAGGTGTATTTTCCGTTTGTTTGTTTTGTTTGTTTTTTTATTTTTTTGTTTTTATATATATCTGTGTTTTTGTCCCCTCTCCTTTTTCGGAGTTCATGCTTCATTTGGGAGGAAAAAAAAATTTTGAAATTTATATTTATTCTGCTATGCGAAGCTACTTGCCGAGTTATCAGCAGCCATTACAGCTCCATGCCACGTGCTGTTCTTTGAATGGGAATTACCTGCTGACTCGCTGTTAACTCTTGGGAAAAGTAAGAATTGGAAGAATGAATCTTCAATTCAAATTTCCTGTGTTAAACTGAGAGGTATTTTCCGTTTGTTTGTTTTGTTTGTTTTGTTTGTTTTTTTTTATTTTTTTGTGTGTTTATATATATCTGTGTTTTTGTCCCCCCTTTTTCGGAGTTCATGCTTCATTTGGGGAGGAAAAAAAAAAAATTTTGAAATTTATATTTATTCTGCTATGCGAAGCTACTTTGGCCGAGTTATCAGTAGCCATTACAGCTCCATGCCACGTGCTGTTCTTTGAATGGGAATTTACCTAGCAGGCCGACTCGCCGTTAACTCTTTGGGAAAAGCAAGAATTGAAGAATGAATCTTCAATTCAAATTTCCTGTGTTAAACTGAGAGGTATTTTCCGTTTGTTTGTTTTGTTTTGTTTTGTTTGTTTTTTTTATTTTTTTGTGTTTATATATATCTGTGTTTTTGTCCCCCCCTTTTTCGGAGTTCATGCTTCATTTGGGAGGAAAAAATTTGAAATTTATATTTATTCTGCTATGCGAAGCTACTTTGGCCGAGTTATACAGCCATTACAGCTCCATGCCACGTGCTGTTCTCTGAATGGGAATTTACCTAGCAGGCCGACTCGCCGTTAAACCTCTGAAATGCAAGAATTGAAGAATGAATCTTCAATTCAAATTCTGTGTTAAACTGAGAGGTATTTTCCGTTTGTTTGTTTTGTTTGTTTTTTTTATTTTTTTGTGTTTATATATCTGTGTTTTTGTCCCCCCCCTTTTTCGGAGTTCATGCTTCATTTGGGGAGGAAAAAAAAAATTTAAAATTTATATTTATTTTGCTATGCGAAGTTACTTTGGCCGAGTTATCAGCAGCCATTACAGCTCCATGCCACGTGCTGTTCTTGAATGGGAATTTACCTTAGCAGGCCGACTCGCCGTTAACCTTTTGGGAAAGCAAGAATTGAAGAATGAATCTTCAATTCAAATTTCCGTGTTAAACTGAGAGGTATTTTCCGTTTGTTTGTTTTGTTTGTTTTGTTTTGTTTTTTTTATTTTTTTGTGTTTATATATATCTGTGTTTTGTCCCCCCCCCCTTTTTCGGAGTTCCTTCATTTGGGAGGAAAAAAAAAATTTTGAAATTTACATTACTCATGCGAAGCTACTTTGGCCGAGTTATCAGCAGCCATTACAGCTCCATGCCACGTGTTGCTCTGAATGGGAATTACCTTAGCAGGTCGACTCCTTCGTTAACTCTGGGAAAAGGCACTGAAGAATGAATCTTCAATTCAAATTTCCTGTGTTAAACTGAGGTATTTTCCGTTTGTTTGTTTTGTTTGTTTTGTTTGTTTTTTATTTTTTTGTGTTTATATATATCTGTGTTTTTGTCCCCCCCCCTTTTTTCGGAGTTCATGTCACTAGGAGGAAAAAAAAAAAATTTTGAAATTTATATTTATTCTGCTATGCGAAGCTACTTTGGCCGAGTTATCAGCACATAGCCCATGCCACGTGCTGCCTGAATGGGAATTTACCTAGCAGGCCGACTCCGCCGTTAACTCTTGGGAAAGCAAGAATTGAAGAATGAATCTTCAATTCAAATTTCCTGTGTTAAACTGAGAGGCATTTTCCGTTTGTTTGTTTTGTTTGTTTTGTTTGTTTTTTTTATTTTTTTGTTTTTATATATCTGTGTTTTTGTCCCCCCCCTTTTCGGAGTTCATGTCAATGGAGGAAAAAAAAAATTTTGAAATTTATATTTATTCTGCTAAGTGCGAAGCTACTTTGGCCGAGTTATCAGCAGCCATTACAGCTCCATGCCACGTATGTTTTGAATGGGAATTTACCTAGTGTCGACTCGCCGTTAAATTTGAAAGCAAGAATTGAAGAATGAATCTTCAATTCAAATGTGTTAAACTGAGGTATTTTCCGTTTGTTTGTTTTTTTTTTATTTTTTTGTTTTTATATATATCTGTGTTTTTGTCCCCCCCCCCCTTTTTTCGGAGTTCATGCTTCATTTGGGAGGAAAAAAAAAAATTTTGAAATTTATATTTATTCTGCTATGCGAAGTTACTTTTGGCCGAGTTATCAGCAGCCATTATGCCCATGCCACGTGCTGTTCTTTGAATGGGAATTTACCTAGCAGGCCGACTCGCTGTTAACTCTTTGGGGAAAAGCAAGAATTGAAGAAATGAATCTTCTAATTCAAATTTCCTGTGTTAAACTGAGGTATTTTCCGTTTGTTTGTTTTTTTTATTTTTTTGTT
>JBBBDQ010000229.1:862500-928565 GCA_037127315.1 Ascarosepion bandense | reverse complement strand
ATCTATCTATCTATCTATCTATCTATCTATATATATATATATATATATATATATATATATAATACCTAGACTGCCAGACAACTCTAGATATTCTTTATTTATTCCGTTCTACCTAAGTATTGAGCGCTCTTTTGTAAGATTATTGCTCGTGGCGGGGTTTTTCTTTGGACTACGTACTGACTCGGTCTGAGCTCTTTTGACTGATGTTCATGTACTTAGCTCTTTCTTTTTTAAAGCCATTTTCCCTTCTTCGTAGATACGTGGAAGTTTTTTCGCCACGAATATAGTTATTATCTCTTATATATATATATATATATATATATATATATAAACAAATGTTTGAACGTACAAAATTTGTATACTGTTTTAAAAACAAGGAATTTATTGAAAGTCCTAAAGCTCTTTCGTTCAACATCTCATCAGGAGAAAATCGTTGGAAATATAAATATTAAACGAAAAGAACAGCAACGAAAATGAAGAGCAAAAAATAAAAAATGGGGGAAACACTTTAAAATAAATATACATAAAAATATATACACTTAAACAAGGGGAGGAGAAATGTAAATAATTTGCGAGGGACAGTTGAAATAAAATATCCACAAACAAATATATAGACTTCACGAAATCATTCTGTCGATAAAAAGAAGGTTTATGTAAAGATATGCAGATTGATTCCAAAATCTTTAAATGATTATTGGAACCAGTTGTATGTAAAATTTTGAACCACTCTTTTCTATACGACTTAGCAGAGGTTATATTATCTACTAGGTGTTGAATATATATATATATATATATATATATATATAGCTTTACTGCAAAGAATTTGTGACTTTTACTGGGCAGGTCCATGTCGACTTCGAATTTTCTTGACGACACCGATATGCTTTCACTCATCGGGACTGGGATTCTGAACCATTTTTTTTCCTTACTTATAAGGAGCTACGTTTGATTTGATATTTTGTGAATTGGTCTTGTTTGCAATTTCTTTTTCGTTCTTTTTATTTTATTTTGCAGGATTTCTTTTTAATGCTTTTATTGCATTATTAATGTACGCATTAGTGAATATCTGCTGAATTGTTTTATATTGAATAGGTGTCCGCTTAATTGTTTCTTTAGTTGATTTGAACTTGTCAGATGGACCTCATTTTGTTGTAGTAACCTCTTTTATTGGTTTGACCATTTTCCTTACCGTTTTGGTGTGTTTGACTGCTTTGGAGTTTCTTTACTAGGCCGTAGTTGGGTGTTTCATTTTTTGTATATATTTTGAGTTTGTGGGCTTTATGTGTTTTGTGTTTTTTCGGGGGTGTTGTTTGTAATATAATTTTCTGTATTTTCTGTATTTTTATGATTGCTTGTACATATATATTTATATTCTTATTTGTATGCTTTTTGTGCAATTTATTGTTATATAAGCAGCAAAGTTGATGTTTAATTGTATGTCTAAATTTTCTCATTATCTCGTTTCTTTTATTTAATAATTTACTTTCTTTTCTAAAGCTTATTGTGATTAGCAGCACTTGTAGGCATAATTTAAAATCTTTGCTGTTGATGGTGTGTGGTGGTAATCTCTTTATTATTTCCTTATTTTACCCCAATATTGAGCACTTTACGTCAAAAACATGCTTACCAAAATAGCACTTATCATAAAACTACTGAAAAAATATTGGTGCTAAATATTCTCATAACTCAAAATGATCCCACCCGTTAACCGCTAAAATAGTCAAATAAAATTTTCACTTCTACTAGAACAGTTTCTTTTCTCACACTTCGCGCCTTCCATTTAATTTCTTCCCTGATAGCGATTATATCGAAATATTTAAATGCAACGTCATTTACAATCTTCCATCTTTCTGAATCTCGTTTATCTTTTGTATTTTCTTCAATAACCCCTGAACCCTAACCACCCTGCATACTAGTAGTTGTTCTGCATTACTTGGTGTATATATATATATATATATATAAACTTATTTACATATGGAACTTTGTCTGTGTGTGTGTGTGTGTGTGTGTGTGTGTGTGTGTGTGTGTGTGTCTATTACCTATAGATTCCGAAAAGGCTGAAACGATTTTGTTGAAAATTTACACAGTTGTACTATAAGCGTCTGCGAATGTTTTTAGCTCCGTTTTGTGTCGAGGTACTCCTGATAAATACCGAAAATCGATAATCGAAAAGATCGAGTTATAGTAAGAGTGGTCCGATTTTAATCAAATTTGATACACTCATAGACAAAAACATAAAAAACGATATTCAGAAGTTTCATGGTTGCAGTTCTTACAATAGTGCAGAAAATCGATAATATATATATATATATATATATATATATATATATATATATATATATATATATAAGGCAAGATGTTTGTGCGTGTGTCTGTTTATCTGCCTGTATGTCTGTATTTTTTCAGCCTTTTTATTTTAGTTTTTGCTTCGGGTTTGGCTCTAAGTAGGTATAATTGTAGTTCTTAGTCTCAGCCATGGTAGCATTTACTCAGAGGACTAAATTTAGCCTTCAAAATTCAGTTTACGACCAAAATCTTATTCGATATCGATTCCACTAAATCAAAATTTGACTTACATCCATTCATTTTTCTTTCACTCTATGGTTTCGCTTTAACTGGAAACAACTATTGCTTTTTAGTCTTTCGTGCCAACGTCCAAAGAATCTGAGCTCCAGGACCATGGATTAGTTTTAAAGCTTTCATCACACCCGACCAACGCCTGGCTATACTGCTAGTATATATATATATATATATATATATATATATATATATATATATATATATATATATAAGACTTTTCTACATTGCTTGAAGCATTGTACATGTTAGGTGTCTGGGTAGGTTTTTAAGGCTCTCACAAAAAGATAGTAAATAAAGGAAGGTAAAGAAGGTGTGGGGTAATACCTATTTATTAATCATTAATATTTCGAGATCTTGCTGTCATCTTCAGAATGAAAGGAGAGCTTCGATGAAAGACACATACCACGAGTGGACGTAAAATTAAGCTCTCCTATCATTCTGAAGATGAAACTATGATCTCGAAATATTAATGATGAATAAATAGGTCATACCCAACACCATTTTTACTTTCCTTTACTTTACGAATCGCATTTCGAGAGCCTTCAAACCTACCCATATATATATATATATATATATATATATATATATATATATATATATATATATATTCCATTTTTAAACGAGTTATTTCGCTACCCAGATTTTTACCACGAGTGGTGTCTTCAGGCGATTTTTTAATAACTGATTTTACCTTTTACCATTTTTTTTAAGAACGCTCTTGTAACGGTGTTTTATTTGAACGATCACGTCATTATGACATACTCAAATAAAGACGAACTGTTAAATGAAAGAACAGAAATTATGACAAAGTGCATGCACACTAAGAAATACCACTTAAGTTCATACAACCATGGATGAAAACGTCATAATTCGTTTGAATTTAAACAATGCGCGTTCATAAATTCTCTGCCACGTGAACGTTCAAATAAAACACCGTTACAAGAGCGTTCTTTAAAAAAAAATGGTAAAAGGTAAAATCAGTTATTAAAAATCGCCTGAAGACACCACTCATGGTAGAAACCTGGGTAGCGAAATAACTCGTTTAAAAATTGAAAATATACAAAAGTTCGACAATATAATTGCATCGAACACTTTTTAATACAAATGTGTAATGGTCTAATCCTATTAGAACCAAACACTAAGTATTAAACAATCAATCAATCAATATATCTATCTATCTATCTATCTATCTATATATATATATATATATATATATATATATATATATATATATATATAATAAGAAATAAAACTATAATCCACTATCGTTTATTCACATTTGGAATGCGTCCGTTAATATTGGTGGTTGGTTTGGGAAGCTTTTTTCGAACGTGGATCTCGAAGCTGTAGGAGACTTTCTCTTTTCCCACGTATTCATATGTATATTCAGCTGAGTCGAGCATGTTTACATGTTTGGGACAAATAATGACATCTCGTGAAACACAAATTATACACTGGTGGCTATGAAGTGACTTTTCTGATTTCCAAAAAAAAAAAAAAAAGAAAAGATTTGGGCTAGGCTCTTTCAATTCTTTTGTTTGATAGTGAATGCTCAGTTAACTTCGGTATCTCTTCGGCTGATCTACATACATACTACGGCAACCATCTATTAACCTCTTAGAAATTAGAAGTTTCTTTATGAAATTTGATTCCGACGCTCTGTTAATTTCTGGTTTGAATCGCATAGTATACAGTTGTCACAGATGTCGCGCACCATCCAGATTTTAAAAGAGATACGTATGAATATCAATTTTATTGATCATAAACATATCAGATGATCAAATTGTTCACTTTCTGCATTAACACATGCATCAATTCTCTTTCTGTGTTTTCAAAATACTATGTACTGTTGTTTTGTTGATCTTTTACTCCTGGCTTATTTTCCCTACTTATTTCACGGGGTTTCTAACATCTGCCAGAACCATGGTGAATGTTTCTTCATCAGTTGCACTCTTTCGTCGACCACATCTCTCACAGTCAGCAACTGATCCAATTTCTTGGAAGCGTTTGATCAAACGACAGACAGTGGTATGACTCAATGGTTTTTCTCGCTCAAGATGATTGCGGTTGAATTCTGGAGCTACATAGCGGTATGTTGCCCCATCTGCTCCAAACATAAAAAACAATTTAACTCTTTCTTGTTCTGTTACTTTCTCACCCATATTAGATCAAATCGGAAACATAGAAAAAATACCAATTAGTATATGGTGCGCGACTTTTGGGAAAACCCAATATATTAATTAAATGTAGACTATTTACTAACATGATTACCGTTATGTTGTTGTTATCAACGCCAAATGTGGAACACGCAATCAGAGGAGTGCATTTCAAACTTTTTGGGATATATCCCATACTAAATCGCTCGGGATAGGCGTGAATCCATATCTTTTCCCCATATAATAGGTTAAATGATAGGATTGATTGGATCCCCTCATTTGGATCACATTTAATCTATGAGAAAGACACACCTATACTATTTGCATTATTCGGACTATTGCCATTATCTTTATTGCCATTTGTACTATCCGGACTTTTCCAGGTGCTAGGAATTTCGAACAAATGATATAACCCAGTGATTGTAATAAAGGGTTCCGTTCGAAATTTCTAGCACCTAAAGAAGGCCATAGTGTACAACGGCAGAAACGTCGTACAGATGGCAGCAAAGATGAGGACAATAGTCAGAATAATGTAAATAGTGTAAATAATACCTCATCTCAGAAATATAGAAAAAACAGTGATGGGAACGGGGAACTCTTCTATTCTTTCCAGAAAGTCATGATATGTTTTTTTTTAATCATTTCACCCCGAGCAAGGCGGAAACGCCACTGATGTGCAGGGGGCTACATAAATGTAAAAAGATTAATTAGGAAAGAGTGAGGAGTACAAACTAGTTAGAAAGGAACAATAGAAAGCTGAGAAAGCAGGTGCGATGACAGATACATAGGTGGAGAGAAAGGGAAGGTTATACGAGGGTGGGGAGAGAGCTAGAGTCCAGTGGTTAGTAGATGAGTATTGACTTTGCATTTAAATTTCTGGAGGTTGTAGCCGTCAGGAAAGCAAGAATACGGGAGCGAGTTCCACAGGCTGTAAGTGCGAGAGAAGAAGCTGAAGGAGTAGAATTGTCGTCTGCATTTGGCTAACCTGACTGTGAATGGGTGGGGCCCAGTTGCCAGTCTGGTTGCACGAGTAAACACCTGTTGAGGAGGCATCAGTGACTTAAGTTCGTCTGAGCAGAAGACATGAAAGTATTTATAGAACAGACAAAGGGAGGCTACATTTCGACGATGGGGAAGTGGCTGCAGCCGAACAGCTAGATCAGTACCTATCACATTACAGACTCTCCTTTGGAGCCTGTCAAGAACACTGAGGAGAACGGCAGGGGCACCTGACCATAATTCACAGATAAAGAAAAAGGACTACATTGGAAAACCATGATCGCCTCTTTTTTGAATGGCTAATTACGGTGCCGTGTCCCTTGAGTATATTGGCGATCATAGCTCTCCGCAATTTCCTGTTTTTTTTTTAGACCTTAATAATTTTTTATTTTTATTAACTTTCCTAAACCTTGTGCTGCCATACATTTACTCAAGCTTGCTTAAGTACTTTATGCATTGTTTTCTTCTGTCTCTCCCTCATTTTCTCCTGTGAGTAGCAAATTTTCTAAACCCTCTTTCCTTATTATGATACCTAGATATTTCAACTTTCTCTTTCTGATGTTAAGTATAAATATGTTTTTTGTTTCCATTTTCTATAAAACTTCGTCGTGCTCACATTAATTTTTTTCAAAAGTTTGGCAATATCTAATATTATGATGAAGTCGATTTTAATATAAATGACACACTGACATGTACTATTCATTTTATTTATAACTTCAGAGCATTACGAGGTATGTCTTTTTTTTTTTTTTTTTTTTTCATGCTGGGATAATTTTTGCTCACATACGATTTTCAGACGGTGAAATTGGTAAGAATATAATCGGCGACTCCCTAGTGCGAACCAGACGGATATTTTTTCAGCAAGTTGGACTTTCTGTAATGCTAATATAAGTTTGTTTTATGCATAAATTCAAAAAAAAAAAGAAAAAAAAAAGAAAGAGTAACAAACTATTTCTAGAAATGTATATCTAGATTTCGAAATATACCCTTTTAATACTAATTTCAGGTAAAAAAAAAAGAATGAAACTCTCAAAAAAATAATCCACGTAATCGTTAAGTTTATTTATTTCGAAGTAGTCTTAATATTGTTTGTTAGTTACTGCTTGAAATCACTGAGCGAAAGCGAGATATAATTAAAAACGAATTTATCTACAGCCATTCAATAAAATACAACAGACTTTGAGTCGAGCGTGCAATAAACACAAGAGAAAAAGGAAAACATTTTGTCTGGAGCGTGCCTAACTTTAAGTTATGATGAAAGGAATTCGCTTTACAAAGCGGATGTGTGGTCGGTGAAATGGCTAGCGGTTCAAAACGGAAAATGGTAGAGCTGAGTTCGGATTCTAGTCGAATCTGTTACGTTCACTTACGTGCAAATGTATAAATCCAACTTTTTCCCTAACAGCTGCGGGTTCAAGATTAGACTTTTATGTGAATATGTGATTGCTATCTCCCAAAGATTTCTGATGCAATATGAAGTCACGAAAGGAAAATAATATTCTTACAATGTGCAATTTTGAATTGGCTTCAAATAACCCACAAATGCTTGATAAGTCGTAAAAAAACAAAGCGAAAATAACTGTGAAAATTACAAACCGTAAGCACAACTAGTTATTAAATTCAGTTAAACGTCATTTTCGTTATATTCCACATTATGGCAATGCCTTCTTGCCACTGGACACTGCTCCCCGGAACGAGAAATAAAGAAGCCGAGTTCGAATTCCAGTTGAATTCCTTGCACTCACTTACGAATAAATACCCTTGGGAAATGTATTAATTCATCTCTTCCCTCCAGTTAATAACAGGACTGATTGGTAACCAGTGTAAGGCATAAAGTATGGGAACCTACTGCGGCGGTATAACTTTCTGCCAGTTAGTCATGTCTTTCGAGAGATGATCGTCAAAACGTGTATCACGTATGGCACTTAACTGACTGACTGACTGACTGACTTCTTGCCACCCAAGAGAATTCTCTTATATCTTTTGTATAAAATTCTCTAGGTATTCACGTGAAAAACATTCCAACGTAAACTTGAATCTGATTTTTCTTAGAAGCTGTCTCTCTTAAGAGCATTTTGCGACGATCGATAAGCGATATATTCTGTTGATACAAGGTCAGGGATATATAGTGTTTGAGGAAAGCCAGATCAAGCGATTATCCAAACGTTTACCTTGTGTTTATTCAGGCTGGGTGTGGTCCCACGTTGTCATGGAAGAGGACAACATTTTTCTTATTAATGAACGCAGGGCGCTTTTCTATCAAAACTTTATGGACACGTTGCAGCTGTTGGACGCGTAAATGTGCATTTAACATTTCACTGCGTTTTAAGAACTCTAAACCAATTTCATTTGATGATCCAATCAAACGCACATTAAGTTTCTTTGGTGAAGCTCAGCTTTTTTGGCCGGTTGTGGTGATTTCAACTGTCAACCTGCTGCCCTTTTAATACTGAACACGTTCTATGCAACCGATATTTTTGTATCTATATCTAAGGGACAGTTAGGATGATGCATTGTTTGCTACAAATAGTTCCCCAAAACGGAAATTATTCATGACCTAGCTTAACAGATAACAACGAACTATTGAAGGCTCTGTAGTTAGTATGAAATATGTGAAAAAAAAATGAAGCTAGCTAATGTATAGAATGTATCAAAATGAGGGCGTGTTATAATTGTATCAGCTAAGTTGATGTGTGTCTACGGCTATATCGTGTTGAATACACCGGTTCCCATCCGTTCACCGAAGTTAAGAAATATCGAACCTGGTCAGTATTTAATGGGTAACCATTTGGGAATACCAGGTGCTGTAAACCAAAGGACCAAGAATGGTCTACCAGTTTTCCGAGTTTGGGATTTGGGAGTTTGGTGCAGGGCTAACAACCCTGCCCCGTAAAAAACAGTTTGTTACAGAAACAGCAACAAAGAGTTGCTGCTCTAGGCATCGTATGGGTGTGATGGATAAATGATGATGATGTTGTATCTTCTGTGTAATGTAGCGTAGTGGATGACGGCTCCGAATGAGAAATCGGAAAGTCGAGTTAGAATTGTTAATTAGGCTCTTTGCATTCACTTTCGTAGTGCTGAATATGACCATAAATTATATCCAGCAGCAATGCAATCAATGAAGAGAGCAGTGAAACGCAGAACAGCCTCTTATTTGATGTTGTTTCCCGGTCTACCGTGACCCGAGGTGGAAGCATATGTTAGGGACTTATTTATGGGCAAATAGTGAACCCTAAACCAAAACACTATAAACATGCATTTTATCGTATAATTACTAGCAACCCATTTTCAAAGTAAAATACGTTTTAGAGTATAATTACGAACAATTATTTATAGTAAAATGACTTGGAACTCTGTATTACTGTCTCCCAACTGTGTCATTATGTCACATAAGGCTGAGTTTAACGTGAGGAACCCGAGAGCTTACACTCGCTCCAACCGTAAAAGTTTATCCAGAGTCCACAAACACTGGATCGGGAACTTTGTATTTTCTATTTTTCTCAGCCGAGTCATTTTCCGTAGATAAGCCCCGACAGAGTCGCACTCTTTTCGAAGACAGAGATCCTTAAAGTTTAAACTGGATAGTTTTTCCTATGAGACGGTGTTGAAAAAATGACGGGTTAAAAGTGAAGAACTCAGACGCATACACTCAAGTCAAGGGTCAAAATTTACCCATCCTCCGCCATCGCATGGTCGAGTAATTTTCATTGGTTATTTTATCAGTCTTGTCTCCTTCTATAGACTGACGTACTCTGACCGAAGATTGCTTAAAAATTGCGAGCTCTCTCTGAATTCTGAGACAGTATGTGACACAAGTTTATGGTTAACGAGGGGAATCATGGACAAGAGGCAATATTCACCAGACCCTCCAAATGTGGAACAGAAGACTTTACATTGTTTTTCTCATCCGAGCCTCTATCCATTAACTGTGCTCCGATTGCTTGGTACTTTACCCAAAGGCAAAGTGCTTGACAGTTACTCTCAGGAAACTTTCGATATTTACGTAAATCTCACCTCTGAGACGTGATATGATGCAATATCTAGTTTAACGTCGGAAACCGAGCATGTACACACGGGATATCATTCAAAATTTATCCAGTTCACGCAACCACTTGATCCAGCACTTTACATTGCTTATTCTTCTCAGCAGAATCTCTGTCCATCGACGGAACCCTGACAGAGTCATCATCTGATCTCTGAATATTTACGCAAAAGCTTCCATCTGAGACGTGATGTTACGAAATGCCAGATTTAAAGTGGGAAACCTGAGCAAGTACATTCGAGCCAAAGATCGATCGTTTCCCGGACACGCAAACGAGAAATCGGGCTCTTTACATTTTATATTTTTCTCAGTTGGCTCTCCGTCAACGGACAGAGCCCCACTGAATGGTACTCTGCACAAAATCAGAGACCTTGAAAATTGCTAGCTCTCGGAATTCTTTATATTTACCAAATGTTTCCTTACTGAGACGGGAAGTGAGGCAGGATCGAATTCAACGTAGGTAACCAGAGAGCGTAAATTCGAGCCAATATTTACTCAGCGCCAGCAACCACCGGATCATGCCTTTGCATTGTTTATTTTTCTCAGCCGAGTCCCTGGAAAGAGCTGGATGAGTGGTAAACTGCCCGAAATCAGAGAAATTGACAACTGCAAGCTCTCTCGGAAGTCTGGATATAACACCTTATGTCTCCGAACTGAGATGGGATGTGACTCAAAGTCGAAGTTTATGTGAGGATTCAGTGTGCGTACACTCGGGTTTAGGGTCAAAATTTTCCCAGCCCCCGTCGCCACAGGTTCGGGCGCTTTGCCTTACCAAATTTTCTTAGCCGCATCTTCTTTCGTAGACACCCCCCCGACCGAGTCGTATTCTCTTTGAATACAGATAGATAAATGAATTTTAATTTTGCATGGAGCACCTAGTGAGGATCTAAGTCACTAGTCATTCTTAATTGTAAACCAGACTTAGCTTAGATTGCTTGATTTATAATTTGTAATTTCTCGTTGAAATCTTGAATTCTGCATGAGGTGTTACACTATTTTCTGGTAAAAAGCCAAAGAAATAATGAATATAATGTTATGCATACCGGGAGGAACAATGATGATTTTTTTTTAATGAATATAAGAAAGAGAGAAAAGATGAGAGAATTTTTCTTGTCAAATTGGCCAAAGACATAAAGAGAAAATTCCCACTGATAACCGAAATCCACAGGAAGCTGTGTGCTTTTGGGCTGGTGTTGATTTATGAGTGGATTTCCAGAGAACCGGTTATCAAAATACGAATGGAAATGTCCAACATACACAAATTATGAAGTGATAAAAATTTGTTATTGATTTTAATAGAAGTCAACCTCGAGGTAAGTCTGCACCATAGGCAGCGTTCCTTGGTATTGTAGAAATTTAACGAACCTTAAATACGGAGTAGAAGCAGAAAAAGACATATGATATATCTTCGATTTCGAAACAGATAAAAACATAGTTGTTTTATTGAAAATAAAGAATCTGGGTATTTAGAATAACAAGTTTTAATTAATAAAAATGCAAAGGAGAGAGAGAGAGAAAGTGAGAGAGAGAGATAGCGAGAGTGAGAGAGAGAGAGAAATATTACTACGCCCTCGAAGAACGTGAAGAGAGAGGCCATTTTGAAAGAGAACCAACCAGTCAAAGAGGAGCTCGGGTGGCGGGCACAGTAGAAATACTAAAAAAGAAAAAGAATTTTCTACAGCTCCTAACAGGCGGTGGTGTGAGATACTAACAGGAGTAGGTGGGATTAGTAAGGCGACACAGTGCTTTTCTTTTTTTGCTAAAAGAATGATGTATGACCTAGTAACGGCAACAAGATTTTTTTTTTGTGGATTGGGTTCATTAAAATTAAGATCTAAATCGCCCAAAAGCAGTTCCAACAGTTCGAGGAAAGAGATTGCAGACGTCGAGATAAGAAGGACGTCTTGTTACGTGAGTGCCTGCCTTAGAAGAACCTCTGACATAAGGCTTGTACCACATAAATCAAACTAGAAGGGGTGCTACATCCAATAAGTAGACACAGTTGGAATTCAGTTTGTTTGCATGGAGAAATGATAGAATTTAACCAATATTAAATTCAGTTCATATTCCATAAAGATATTTTCTTTGTTATTATTCAATGTGACATTTCACCCCATCCTAAGACCACTAAAGACTGCGAGCCTCAACGGTCAACGGACAAATCAACCTTGTGATCAATCAAACACAGCGTGAGACAAGGCCAAGTTTGGATCGAATTGATCAACCATCGATAGGTTGCGGAAATCGGGTATCGTTATAGTGACCGAGACAAGTGAACGTTACAAGGCCACCATGTTAGGATCAATATCACTACTCAGTAGTAAGAATCAACTAAACTATATTAGGCTAGAATGATTGGTTTTTATGTTAAAACTTGTTGGTTGATTTCATTTTGATTTTTTATAGTGTATCCATTGAGAATCGAACACCCGCTTATTATTAAAAATTCCTTTTAATGTTTATATCCCACCGTTGCGCCATGTCATGTTTTTCGATTATCAGCTCCGGAAAAACTGAATGTAATTTTTGTATTACTGTAAAGAACAGACATTAATTTCTATATTCCAGAAGATGTTTTTTCAGCGCGTAATATTTTGCCAAACGCCGAGACTTAATCTTACAAAGAATGTTTTCTGAATTCGGTTTGTATATAATTTCTAAAAAAGCTAAAAGAAAATAAAAAAAAAAACGCGAATTAAACGTCACCAATATCATCAAAAGTTATTTATTCATTCGTTTTTTACTTTTTGCAATGGAAACATATTTGCGTAATTAATACATACATATATATATATATATATATATATATATATATCGATTTTATTTTAGGCATAGTGCACTTTACTTTTGTTCTTCATATGAAGACATATTTCCAATTCAAACTCCACCTCTCCTCCAAAAATATATATGTATAAAAAAAAATACATCCCGGAGACATTTATACCTGTCTTGAAATCAGTAAATGTTTTTCAAAGACTCATCGTTCTTAAAAGCTTAGGGCTATTAGTTCAATTTTAGAGATGTCAAGAAAAGTCTGAATATATCCTCCGACTTGGATTTCAAATATATCAAAGATTCAAAATTGCATGTCTTTCAATCACGTTTATAGGTTTTTTTTTGACGTCTGAAAATTTTAATTTTTCATTCTAAAACCCCAAATACACAGACGTAACCATTAGAGTAATGCATGAACAACGTTCTTTGGATACCCAGATAAATTCTTCATAATATCCGTATTAGATTAGCGTGTTGCTCTGAAAAGTTTTAAAAATATTTTAAAATATCAACAGGTAAAGCATATGTAAATGTTTCGACGTTGTTATTTATTAAGCCTAATTTCGGCACATCGCCATATACATATAGCAGATCTAACTTACTTCTAGTAATCTGTGAAAACATCTTGCAAAAGGTAAGTTCCACTCCAAGATACTCTTAATCTAGCCTACCATAGAGAGTGAGGTTTGGCATAAGGCCAGAAGTTTAAAGTGAAATTCGTATTCAGTATTCACTAGTTTGCTATCAATTTCTAAATTTTAACGCAAGCTGATCAGCTAAACTGCCCCGCCACACCCTCTTGTTCTTTTTCCTATCGAGACGACTTGTGAGTGCCAAATTCTCCAAGCCCATCTTTCTCGTTAACTGTCAAAGAAGAATCAACAGTCTCTTTCTCATTCCGAGTATAAGTGAACTTTCTGTTTCTATTTTCTTAATTACTACTCGTTGCTTACTCGACCCGTCTCTGGAATTCTATAGAACAGCATTGCTTAGATAATTTCTTCAAAGACGAAGACTTAAGGCAAGTCTTCATCTCTAAAGAGATTGTCCAAGCATTCCCTGTCTTGTAGGAGGATTGATATTACGTAACGGATCAGCGGTATTTTCTTTGCTTCTAACGACATTTTCCTGTTTCTTAATACTTTGCTTAGCTTTTCGATTGCACCTTTTGTAATTTATATGCTCGTTCGGATTTCGGGGTCATGTTTTTATCCTCGGTTTCCACATCAGCTGTTTATATTTATCTGGCTGATTTTCACGTGTAAAATTTGCGCTTCTTAGTAGGTTTTACTTGTTGGCAATTATTTCTTAATTATGACTGACCTTAACAGATAGTCACGAATTATTAATCGATCAGTAGTTAGGATGAAACATTTATAAGTATAACCATCTAGTTTCCCAACCTTTTTGTTGCGATTACCCCAAAATACAATTTCACTATTACCCCAATGAACAAATACCCGTATTATAGGAAAAGAAGTAATTATATTTTCATGCATCAAAAGCAGACAAAAATAATGGAAATTATTCAATACAATAGTACCAATCTATAATAATCAGAGGTATAGTGGCCGTAACCTAAACGTGACTCTTAATGTGAGTGTTGAGCTTGTATTGCCTGTACCAGTGCCAGTTTATTTTTTCTTGACTTCTTGACTGAAAGGGCTATTCGGGTGATGTCTGCTACGTTGAGTCTGCTACGTTTCTTGGTCTTCATTCCAAGGACACAGTGTGAAATTATAAGCTGATTGCTTCTTACCAAACCAAATATCAGTTACCCACAAAATATGGGCTCATTACCCCATTGGGAGTAATTTACCTCGGGGTTGGGAACCATGGAGCTAGGGTATAAAATGCATTGATGACTAATCTTTGTATACGTTTCTGAGATAAGATATTCGCACTATTGGTGGGACATAAAATTACTCGGAAGAGGAAAAAAGTCAAACAGTTATGCCCTGACCCCCAAAAGAAAAAGTATTGAGCAAAATTCAATGAGAAAATTATCTCAGGGTGAGGTGTTTTAATGGAATGATCTATACTCTCTATTGCCTATGTTGACTGATTATATTAGTAGCAATATACAGTGAGTACAGGAGATACTTGTGATTTTCTTCGGTAATTACTAGCCTGTCACCAGATTCCCTGTCTTGCCATAGTATATTCTCTTTACAATAAACCTCTCTTTTTTCATCTACTCACGTGTTGCTGTTCTTTCACTCGCGTACCGCCTTGTCTGTTTGTAACCTCTTTAAAGGATACAGCAACTATTTACATTGTTTGGACTGTTGTCCTTATCTTTATTTTCATCTTCACGGCGTTTAGTCCGTTGTATGCTCCGACCTTCTTCAGGACACTGGAATTTTAACCAAAATCTTTGTATCAATCACTGGTATAAACTGCTCTCGTTCCATGAGCCATGCCACTTCCATATGTTTTAGTTATCTCCATTTAACTCAGATCCCTAAGACTTTGCACGCCACTACTGCAGCCAGGTATTAGACTGATGATTTTGGGGATCAAGTTACTGGATTCAATCAATGTTCACTAGGCCATTTGTCTACAAGTATAATTAAATCTAAAAGCATCTAGAAGTGGCATGATTAATAGGACGAGAACAATCTACCCCAGTGATCGAATCAAAGGGTTCGGTCCAAAATTCCAATCACTTGAAGATAATCGGAGCGTTCAACGGCCGAAACGTCGTGAATAGGCGTATCATGTTAGGATTGCGAGCATCGATATTTAACCCCCAAAACAACTAATCTTCTCTTTGACCAGTTGCGATCATTAACGTAGAATTTTAGTTTGTTTCGCTAAAAAATGGTACAAGAGTTCTGCTTCATTACCCGGCAGCATGGCGCATGCTAGCTCATTATGAGTGAGTAGTGAGTACGATACTCACTGGGCACTCCACATTTTCGGCCTTGCGCTACATCTATGCTACGCTTAAAAAATCATTTACGCGTCTGGACGTGGTATCATAGTTAGCTATTTTGTCCCTCGAAAGAACTTATTACAACTTAATAGTGAGTTCTATCCTCTCTGGGTACTCCATAATTTAGGCCTTGTGCTCCCTCTAAGCGGTGCTTAGAAATTCATCTAGATCACCCCGACCTCATCTAATAGTTAGCAGGGTTGTGCGGCTAGATCAATTACACTTCGTAGTGAGTTCCCCAAGTATAAAATTGTTGTTAGTAATAGAATGTTGAAAACTAACCAAATTACTATAGTATATTCTATTACTACTAATAAAATGTGTATTTTACTCCTGTATAATTTGCTGAAATACCAGTTTTTTGTTAAAATGCATAGTTTTTTCTTGTCGCTTATTGTACTACTAGTAATATTCAATTAAATATTTTTTGTTGCATGTTCTGTAATTATCTATAAAATTCATTCACATTTATATTACTTTACTGATTGTTTCGTCTGCATGTGCGCCTTTTAATTCTATAAGTATTTATCCCAATTTATTTTACTTTACTGATTGCCTTTGGATCTGTATTATCTATAAAATTCATTCACATTTATATTACTTTACTGATTGCTTCATCTGCATATGGCCATGTAACATTTCATAAGTATTTATCCCAGTTATTTTACTTTACTGATTGCCTTTAGGATCTGTAATTATCTATAAAATTCATTCACATTTATATTACTTTACTGATTGCTTCGTCTGCATGTGCTGTAATTTCTATAAGTATTTATCCCCCAGTTATTTTACTTTACTGATTGCCTTTAGGATCTGTAATTATCCTATAAAATTCATTCACATTTATATTACTTTACTGATTGCTTTAATCTGCATGTTTTCATAATTTCTGAAGTATTTATCCCCATTTATTTTACTTTACTGATTGCCTTTAGGATCTGTAATTATCTATAAAATTCATTCACATTTATATTATTTTACTGATTGCTTCGTCTGCATGTGCTGTAATTTCTATAAGTATTTATCCCAATTTATTTAAACTTTACTGATTGCCTTTAGGATCTGTAATTATCTATAAAATTCATTCACATTTATATTACTTTACTGATTGCTTCGTCTGCATGTGCTGTAATTTCTATAAGTATTTATCCCAATTTATTCTTTACTGATTGCCTTTAGGATCTGTAATTATCTATAAAATTCATTCACATTTATATTACTTTACTGATTGTTTCGTCTGCATGTGCTGTAATTTCTATAAGTATTTATCCCAATTTATTTTACTTTACTGATTGCCTTTAGGATCTGTAATTATCTATAAAATTCATTCACATTTATATTACTTTACTGATTGCTTCGTCTGCATGTGTAATTTCTATAAGTATTTATCCCAATTTATTTTACTTTACTGATTGCCTTTAGGATCTGTAATTATCTATAAAATTCATTCATTTATATTACTTTACTGATTGCTTTAAATGTATGCTGTAATTTCTATAAGTATTTATCCCCATTTATTTTACTTTACTGATTGCCTTTAGGATCTGTAATTATCTATAAAATTCATTTACATTTATATTACTTTACTGATTGCTTCGTCACTGTTTTCCTTAATTTCTATAAGTATTTATCCCAATTTATTTTACTTTACTGATTTACTTTAGGATCTGTAATTATCTATAAAATTCATTCACATTTATATTAATTTACTGATTGCTTCGTCTGCATGTGCTGTAATTTCTATAAGTATTTATCCCAATTTATTTAAACTTTACTGATTGTCTGTGGATCTGTATTATCTGTAAAATTCATTCACATTTATATTACTTTACTGATTGCTTCGTCTGCATGTGCTGTAATTTCTATAAGTATTTATCCCAATTTATTTTACTTTACTGATTGCCTTTAGGATCTGTAATTATCTATAAAATTCATTCACATTTATATTACTTTGATTGCTTTATCTGCATGTGCTGTAATTTCAATAAGTATTTATCCCAATTTATTTTACTTTACTGATTGCCTTTAGGATCTGTGTAATTATCTAAAATTCATTCACATTTATATTATTTTACTGATTGCTTCGTCTGCATGTATATATTATATAAATATTTATCCCAATTTATTTTTACTTTTACTGATTGCCTTTAGGATCTATGATATCTATAAAATTCATTCACATTTATATTACTTTACTGATTGCTTCGTCTGCATGTGCTGTAATTTCTATAAGTATTTATCCCCCATTTATTTTTACTGCACTTTACTGATTGCCTTTAGGATCTGTAATTATCTATAAAATTCATTCACATTTATATTACTTTACTGATTGCTTCGTCTGCATGTAATTTCTATAAGTATTTATCCCAATTTATTTACTTTACTGATTGCCTTTTGGATCTGTAATTATCTATAAAATTCATTCACATTTATATTACTTTACTGATTGCTTCGTCTGCATGTGCTGTAATTTCTATAAGTATTTATCCCAATTTATTTCACTTTACTGATTGCCTTTAGGATCTGTAATTATCTATAAAATTCATTCACATTTATATTACTTTACTGATTGCTTCGTCTACATGTGCTGTAATTTCTATAAGTATTTATCCCAATTTATTTTACTTTACTGATTGCCTTTAGGATCTGTAATTATCTATAAAATTCATTCACATTTTATATTACTTTACTGATTCCTTCGTCTGCATGTGCTGTAATTTCTATAAGTATTTATCCCAATTTATTTTACTTTACAGTTGCATTTTAGGATCTGTAATTATCTATAAAATTCATTCACATTTATATTACTTTACTGATTGTGTCTGCATGTGCTGTATTTCTATAAATCATTATCCCATTTATTTTACTTTACTGATTGCCTTTAGGATCTCTTAAATTATCTATAAAATTCATTCACATTTATATTGCTTACTGATTCCTTCGTCTGCATATGCTGTAATTTCTCAAGTATTTATCCCAATTTTATTTTACTTTACTGATTGCACTTTGGATCTGTAATTATCTATAAAATTCATTCACATTTATATTACTTTACTGATTGCTTCGTCTGCATGTGCTGTAATTTCTATAAGTATTTATCCCATTTATTTTTACTTTACTGATTGCCTTTAGGATCTGTAATTCTCCTCCAATTCATTCACATTTCTCTTCTTTACTGATTGCTTCGTCTGCATGTAGTACCTATAGTATTTATCCCAATTTATTTAAACTTTACTGATTACCTTTAGGATCCTGAAATTATCTATAAAATTCATTCACATTTATATTACTTTACTGATTGCTTCGTCCAGCAACGTAATTTATATAGTAATTATCCCAATTTATTTTACTTTACTGATTGCCTTTAGGATCTGTAATTATCTATAAAATTCATTCACATTTATATTACTTTACTGATTGTGATAACAATTTCTGTCATCATTTATCCCCATTTATTTTACTTTACTGATTGCCTTTAGGATCTGTAGTCATCTATAAAATTCATTCATTCATATTACTTTTACTGATTGCTTCGTCTGCATTATGTAATTTCTATAGATGTTCATCAAATTTATTTCACTTTACTGATTTTTGGATCTGTATTCTCTATCAGGTCATACGTTTATCGTACTTCTGATTGCTTCGTCTGCATGTGCTGCTGTTCTCTCAAGTATTTCAACAATTTATTTTACTTTTGATTGCCTTTAGGATCTGTATTCATCTATAATTCAATTCACATTTATGTCATTACTAGTTGCTTCGTCTGCATGTGCTGTAATTTCTATAAGTATTTATCCCAATTTATTTTTACTTTACTGATTGCCTTTAGGATCTCATATTCTCTATCCATTCATTCACATTTATATTCCTTTTTACTGATTGCTTCATCCTTATGTGCTGTAATTTCTATAAGTATTTATCAATTTATTTTACTACCTGATTGCTAGGATCTGTAATTATCTATAATTCATTCACATTTATATTATTTATACTGATTCCTTCAATCTGCCTTATTTTCCTTAATTTCTATAAATGTTATCTAATTTATTTTACTTTCACTGATTGCCTTTGGATCTGACAATTATCTATAAAATTCATTCATTTTATCGCCTTTTACTGATTTCCTTCAATCCCTTGTATTGCTGTAATTTCTATAGTATTTATCATTTATTTTACTTTACTGATTGCCTTTAGGATCAATAAATTATCTATAAATTCATTCATTTATATTCTTTCCTGATTGTTTAGTCTTGCATGTAACCATATTGCAAAGTATTTATCCCAGTGCTTTCACACTTACTGATTGCCTTTAGGATCAATTATCTATAAAATTCATTCTGCATTCTATTACTTTCTACTGATTGCTTTGTGTATGCTTTCCTTAAATTTCTATAGTATTTATCCCAAATTTTATTTTACTTTACTGATTGCCTTTGGGATCTGTGGTATGTAAAATTCATTCTACATTTATATTACTTTGCCAGTTGTGATGCTGCTGTGCTGTAATTTCTATAAGTATTTATCCCAATTTATTTTACTTTTTGATTGCTTTAGGATCTGTAATTATCTATAAATTATTAATTTCCTCTTCCTTTACTGGTTATATTTCTCTTATGTGTACTGTAATTTCTATAAATATTTATCCCAATTGTTACTGCTTTACTGATTTGCCTTTGAGATCTGTATTATCTATAAATTATTCACATTTATATTACTTTACTGAGTTAGCTAAGTCTTCTTGCATGTACCATGATTTCTATAGTATTTATCCCCATTTATTTCCTTTTATGATTCTTCCCTTTAGGATCTGTAATTATCTATAAGGGTGTTCCACATTTATATTACTTTACTGATTGCTTCGTCTTGTGTGCTGCCAGCATTTTCATAAGTATTTATCCCAATTTATTTTACTTTGCAGATTGCCTTTAGGATCTGTAATTATCTATAAGGCTCATTCACATTTATGTTACTTTGCACGGGTGCTTCAATCTTATGTCTTTCTTAATTTCTCTCCACAGTATTTATCCAATTTATTTCCTTTTACTGATTGCACTTTGGGATCCATAATTATCTATAAAATTCATTCACATTTATATTACTTTACTGGTTGGCTCGTCTGCATGTGCTGTAGTTTATAAGTGTTTATCCCAATTTATTTTGCCACCTTTTGGTTACGCTTTGATCTTGGTATATAAATTCATTCCACATTTATATTGCTTTACTGATTGCTTAAATGTAACATATTGTGCTTACAATTTCTATAAGTATTTATCCCACAAAATTTATTTCCTTTATTGCCTGATTGCCTTTAGGATCTGTAATTATCTATAAAATTCATTCACATTATATTCCTTCTTCTTTAAGTTGTTTCGTCTGCATGTGCTGTATTTCTATAGCGTGTTTGTCCAATTTATTTTGCTTTTACTGATTGCCTTTAGGATACCTTGTTATATCTATAAAATTCATTCACATTTATATATTACTTTACTGATTGCTTCAAATGTATGTGCTGTAATTTCTATAAGTATTTATCCCCATTTGTTTACTTTTTGCTGATTGCCTTTAGGATCTGTAATTATCTATAAAATTCTTCCGTTTATCTTACTTTGCTGATTGCTTTGATATGCATATTGCCATTTTCTGTCAGTATTTATCCCAGTACATTTTACTTTGCTAGTTGCCTTTAGGATCTGTAATTATCTCATCATTCATTCATTTATATTACTTTACTGATTTGGCTTCGTCTTAGCCTTCTCGCCAATTTCTGCCAAGTGTTATCCCCATTTATTTTACTTTACTGATTATATTTATTTTAGGATCTATAATTATCTAAAATTCATTCATTGTATTACTTTACTGATTGCTTCGTCTGCATGTGCTGTAATTTCTATGAAATGTTGTCCCAATTCTTCAAGCTTTTACTGGTACCTTTGGGATCTGTATTCTCTAAAATTCATTCTGTTTATGTTGCTTTACTGATTGCTTCCGTCTGCATGTGCTGTAATTTCTATAGTGTTATCCCAATTTATTTTACTTTACTGATTGCCTTTAGGATCTGTAATTATCTGTAATTCACATTTATATTGCTTGCTGATTGCTTGTCTGTGTTGCTGTGTTTCTATAAGTATTTATCCAATTGCTTTACTTTACTGATTGCTTATTTTAGGATCTCTAATTTATCTATAAAATTCATTCACATAACATATTACTTTACTGATTTAGCTGATATTGCATGTGCTATTAATTTCTGCAAATATTTGTCAATTTGTTGCTTTTACTGATTGCCTTTAGGATCTGTAATTATCTACTAAATTCATTCACATTTATATTACTTTACTGATTGCTTCGTCTGCATGTGCTGTAATTTCTATAAGTATATATCCCATTTATTTTACTTTACTGATTGCCTTTTAGGATCTTGTATTTATCTATAAAATTCTTCACATTTATCTTGCTACTGATTGCTTTGTCTGCATGTGCTGTAATTTCTATAAGTATTTATCCCAATTTATTTTTACTTTACTGATTGCCTTTAGGATCTGTGGTATCTATAAAATTCATTCACATTTATATTACTTTATAGTTGCTTCGTCTGCATGTGCTGTAATTTCTATAAATGCTATCCCCATTTATTTTTACTTTACTGATTGCCTTTAGGATCTTAATTATCTATAAAATTGTTCCATTTCTCTTCTTTTACTGATTGTTGTTCTGCATTGGCTGTATTCTGTGTCCTTTATCTGTTGCTTTTGTTGCCTTTAGGATCTGCATTTACCTGATCCATTCATATGTATGATTCCTTCGTCATATTGTTTAATTTTCTTAAGTATTTATCCCAATTTATTTTACTTTACTGATTGCCTTTGGATATACTTTAATTATCTATAAAATTCATTGGCTATATTCTGCTTTTACTGATTGCTTCGTCTGCATATGTGCTGTAATTTCTATAAGTATTTTATCCCCATTTATTTCACTGCTGATTTAGCACAGGATCTATAATTATCTATAAAATTAGTTTTCACATTTATATTCTTTACTGATTGCTTCGTCTGCATGTATATAAATTTATAAGTATTTATCATTCATTTTTACTTTTGATTGCCTTTAGGATCTGTAGTATCTATAAAATTCATTCACATTTATATTACTTTACTGATTCCTTCGTCTACATGTATATGTATTCTATAAGTAATTTATACATTTATTTTTACTTTACTGATTGCCTTTAAGGATCTTAGCAATTATCTATAAAATTCATTCACATTTATATTACTTTACTGATTGTTTCGTCTGCATGTAGCAATTTCTATAGTATTTATCCCAATTTATTTTGCCTTTTGATTGCCTTTAGGATCTTATTTATCTATAAAATTCATTCACATTTATATTACTTTACTGATTGCTTCGTCTGCATGTGCTGTAATTTCTATAAGTATTTATCATTTATTTCCTTTATGATTGCCTTTAGGATCTGTAATTATCTATAAAATTTCATTCTTCTCCTTCACTTTTACAGTTACTTCGTCTGCATGTGCCTTAATTTCTCTGTCTTGTCTAATTTATTTTACTTTACTGATTGCCTTCAGATCCAAAATTATCTATAAATTCATTCACATTTCTCTATTACTTTACTGATTGCTTCGTCTGCATGTGCTGTAATTTCTATAGTATTTATCCCCATTTATTTTACTTTACTGATTGCCTTTAGGATCTGTGATTTATCTACAAAATTCGTGCATTTCTCGTACTTTACTGATTGCTTCGTCTGCATGTTAACTGCTCAATTTCTATAGTATTTATCCATCCAATTTATTTTACTTTGCAGTTGCCTTTGGGATCATGATTGTCTATATAAATTTCATTCACATTTATATTGCACTGATTGTCGTGCCTTTTGTAATTTCTATAAGTATTTATCCATTTATTTTTACTTTTGATTGCCTTTAGGATCCTGGTATCATAAAATTCATTCATTTCTTACTTTACTGGTTATTTAAATCTACCCCATGTGTAATTTCTATAGTATTTATCCCAATTTATTTTACTGATTGCCTTTGGGATCTTAATTATCTATAAAATTATTGGGTATATTGCTTTGCACTGATTGCTTCAGTCTTGCATGTATGTATTCTAAGTATTTATCCCATTGTTTACTTTGCCTAGTTGCCTTTAGGATCTCAGCAATTATCTATAAAATTGCAATTATTTATGTTAACTTTGCCTGATTGCTTCGTCTTATGTGCTGTAATTTCTGAGGTATTTGTCTGTTTAATTTTACTTTACTGATTGCCTTTAGGATCTGTAATTATCTATATTTAAAATTCGTACATTTATATTACTTTACTGATTTCCTTCATCTTCTTGCTTTAAATACATGTATTCTATAAGTATTTATCTGTTATTTGCTGCTGATTGCTTTAGGATATGTTTGTAATTATCTATAAAATTCATTCTGGCTATATTACTTACTGATTGTAGCCAGTCTGCATGTTGTGAAGAATTTGCCTAAGTATTTGTGTCATTTATTTTGCTGATTTGCCTTTTGGAATCTGTGAAATTATCTATAAAATTCATTCATTTGTATTGCTTTACTGATTTGCTTCTAGTCTTAGCTATTGTAGGCCTATAAGTATGCTCCAATTTATTTAAACTTTTACTAGTTGCCTTTAGGATCTATGTAATTATCTATAATTAGTTACATTTATATTACTTTACTGATTGCTCGTCTGCATGTGCTGTAATTTCTATAAGTATTTATCCCAATTTCTTTACTTTACTGATTGCCTTTAGGATCTGTAGTCGTATCTATAAAATTCATTCACATTTATATTACTTTACTGATTGCTTCGTCTGCATGTGCTGCAATTTCTATAAGTATTATCCCAATTTATTTCTTTACTGATTGCCTTTATGGATCTGCAATTATCTATAAATTCATTCACATTTCTATTACTTTACTGATTTGCTTCGTCTGCATGTACTGTAATTTCTACAAATATTTATCAATTTATTTCCTTACTGATTGCCTTTTAGGATCTATAAATTTATCACCAATTCATTCACATTTATATTACTTTACTGATTGCTTCGTCTCATGTGCTGTAATTTAAGTATTTATCCCCATTTATTTTACTTTACTGATTGCCTTTAGGATCTGTAATTATCTATAAAATTCATTCACATTTATATTACTTTACTGATTGCTTCATCTGCATGTGCTGTAATTTCATAAGTATTTATCCCAGGCTATTTTACTTTACTGATTGCCCCCCAGGATCTGTAATTATCTATAAAATTCATTCACATTTATATTACTTTACTGATTCCTTCGTCTGCACATGTGCTGTAATTTCTATAAGTATTTATCCCATTTATTTTACTTTACTGATTGCCTTTAGGATCTGTAATTATCTATAAAATTCATTACGTTACTATTACTTTCTTGATTGTTTCGTCTGCATGTGCTGTAATTTCTATAAGTATTTATCCCAATTTATTTTACTTTACTGATTGCCTTTAGGATCTGTAATTATCTATAAATTCATTCACATTTTATATTACTTTACTGATTCCTTTAAATGTATATACTGTAATTTCTATAAGTATTTATCCCAATTTATTTTTACTACTGATTACTACCTTTAGGATCTGTAATTATCTATAAAATTCATTCACATTTATATTACTTTACTGATTGCTTCGTCTGCATGTGCTGTAATTTCTATAAGTATTTATCCCCATTTATTTTTACTTTACTGATTGCCTTTAGGATCTGTAATTATCTATAAAATTCATTCACATTTTATATTACTTTACTGATTGCTTCGTCTGCATGTGCTGTAATTTCTATAAGTATTTATCCCAACAATTTATTTAAACTTTACTGATTGCCTTTTAGGATCTGTAATTATCTATAAAATTCATTCACATTTATATTACTTTACTGATTGCTTCGTCTGCATGTGTATGTATTTCTATAAGTATTTAGCCCAATTTATTTTACTTTACTGATTGCCTTTAGGATCTGTAATTATCTATAAAATTCATTCATATTTATATTACTTTACTGATTGCTTCGTCTGCATGTGCTGTAATTTCTATAAGTATTTATCCTTAACTGTTTTACTTTACTGATTGCCTTTAGGATCTGTAATTATCTATAAAATTCATTCACATTTATATTACTTTACTGATTGCTTCGTCTGCATGTGCTGTAATTTCTATAAATATTTATCCCAATTTATTTTACTTTACTGATTGCCTTTAGGATCTGTAATTATCTATAAAATTCATTCACATTTATATTACTTTACTGATTGCTTCGTCTGCATGTGCTGTAATTCTCTATAAGTATTTATCCCCATTTATTTTACTTTACCGATTGCCTTTAGATCTGTAATTATCTATAAAATTCATTCACATTTATATTACTTTACTGATTGCTTGTCTGCATGTGCTGTAATTTCTATAAGTATTTATCCCAATTTATTTTTTTTACTTTACTGATTGCCTTTAGGATCTGTAATTACTATAAAATTCATTCACATTTATATTACTTTACTGATTGCTCGTCTGCATGTGCTGTAATTTCTATAAGTATTTATCCCAATTTATTTTACTTTACTGATTGCCTTTTAGATCTGTAATTATCTATAAAATTCATTCACATTTCTATATTACTTTACTGATTGCTTCGTCTGCATGTGCTGTAATTTCTATAAGTATTTATCCCAATTTATTTTACTTTACTGATTGCCTTTAGGATCTTTGTAATTATTCATAAAATTCATTCACATTTATATTACTTTACTGATTGCTTCGTCTGCATGTGTGCTGTAATTTCTATAAGTATTTATCCCAATTTATTTACTTTACTGATTGCCTTTAGATCTGTAATTATCTATAAAATTCATTCACATTTATATTATATTTTACTGATTGCTTCGTCTGCATGTGCTGTAATTTCTATAAGTATTTATCCCAATTTATTTTACTTTACTGATTGCCTTTAGGATCTGTAATTATCTATAAAATTCATTCACATTTATATTACTTTACTGATTGCTTCGTCTGCATGTGCTGTAATTTCCATAAGTATTTATCCCACTATTTTACTTTACTGATTGCCTTTAGGATCTGTAATTATCTATAAAATTCATTCACATTTATATTACTTTACTGATTTGCTTCGTCTGCATGTGCTGTAATTTCTATAAATATTTATCCCAATTTATTTTACTTTACTGATTGCCTTTAGGATCTGTAATTATCTATAAAATTCATTCACATTTATATTACTTTACTGATTGCTTCGTCTGCATGTGCTGTAATTTCTATAAGTATTTATCCCCATTTATTTTATTTTACTGATTGCCTTTAGGATCTGTAATTATCTATAAAATTCATTCACATTTATATTACTTTACTGATTGCTTCGTCTGCATGTGCTGTAATTTCTATAAGTATTTATCCCAATTATTTTACTTTACTGATTGCCTTTAGGATCTGTAATTATCTATAAAATTCATTCACATTTATATTACTTTACTGATTGTTTGTCTGCATGTGCTGTAATTTCTATAAGTATTTATCCCAATTTATTTTACTTTACTGATTGCCTTTAGGATCTGTAATTATCTATAAAATTCATTCACATTTATATTACTTTACTGATTGCTTCTGTCTGCATGTGCTGTAATTTCTATAAGTATTTATCCCAATTCATTTTACTTTACTGATTGCCTTTGGAATCTGTAATTATCTATAAAATTCATTCACATTTATATTACTTTACTGATTCCTTCGTCTGCATGTGCTGTAATTTCTATAAGTATTTATCCCCATTTATTTTTACTTTACTGATTGCCTTTAGGATCTGTAATTATCTATAAAATTCATTCACATTTATATTACTTTTTACTGATTGTTTCGTCTCCATGTCTTCATATTTCTATAAGTATTTGTCCCAATTTATTTTACTTTACTGATTATGCCTTTAGGATCTATGTAATTATCTATAAAATTCATTCATTTATATTACTTTACTGATTGCTTCGTCTGCATGTGCTGTAATTTCTATGTAAGTATTTATCCTTTATTTTTACTTTACTGATTGCCTTTAGGATCTGTAATTATCTATAAATTCATTCACATTTATATTACTTTACTGATTGCTTCGTCTGCGTAGTATAACCTTATTTCTATAATGTTTATCCCCAAATTTATTTTACTTTTACTGATTGCCTTTAGGATCTGTAATTATCTATAAAATTCATTCACATTTATATTACTTTACTGATTGCTTCGTCTGCATGTGCTGTAATTTCTATAAGTATTTATCCCCATTTATTTTACTTTACTGATTGCCTTTAGGATCTGTAATTATCTATAAAATTCATTCACATTTATATTACTTTACTGATTGCTTCGTCTGCATGTGCTGTAATTTCTATAAGTATTTATCCCAATTTATTTCACCTTTTACTGATTGCCTTTAGGATCTGTAATTATCTATAAAATTCATTCACATTTATATTACTTTACTGATTGCTTCGTCTGCATGTGCTGTAATTTCTATAAGTATTTATCCCAATTTATTTTACCTTTTTATGATTGCCTTTAGGATCTGTAATTATCTATAAAATTGTTCACATTTATATTACTTTACTGATTGCTTCGTCTGCATGTGCTGTAATTTCTATAAGTATTTATCCCAATTTATTTTTTACTTGATTGCCTTTAGGATCTGTAATTATCTGTAATTCATTCACATTGCTATTACTTTACTGATTGCTTCGTCTTTCGCCTTAACCTTAATTTCTAAGTATTGCTCCATTTATTTTACTTTACTGATTGCCTTTAGGATCTGTATTATCTATAAAATTCATTCACATTTATATTACTTTACTGGATTGTTTTAAATGCATGTACCTTGTAATTTCTATAAGTATTTATCCCAATTTATTTTACTTTACTGATTGCCTTTAGGATCTGTAATTATCTATAAAATTCATTCACATTTATATTACTTTACTGATTGCTTCGTCTGCATGTGCTGTAATTTCTATAAGTATTATCCCAATTTATTTTACTTTACTGATTGCCTTTGGGATCTGTAATTATCTATAAAATTCATTTTCACATTTATATTATTACTTTACAATTCTTCGTCTGCATGTGCTGTAATTTCTATAAGTATTTATCCCCATTTTTTTACTTTACTGATTGCCTTTAGGATCTGTAATTATCTATAAAATTCATTCACATTTATATTACTTTACTGATTGCTTCGTCTATGTGCTGTAATTTCTATAGTATTTATCCCAATTTAAACTTTACTGATTGCCTTTAGGATCTGTAATTATCTATAAATTCATTCACATTTATATTACTTTACTGTTCTTCGTCTGCATGTGCTGTAATTTCTATAAGTATTATTCCCAATTTATTTTACTTTACTGATTGCCTTTAGGATCTGTAATTATCTATAAAATTCATTCACATTTATATTACTTTACTGATTGCTTCAAATGTTTTGCATGTGCTGTAATTTCTATAAGTATTTATCCCAATTTATTTTACTTTTACTGATTGCCTTTAGGATCTGTAATTATCTATAAAATTCATTCACATTTATATTACTTTACTGATTGCTTCGTCTGCATGTGCTGTAATTTCTATAAATATTTATCCCAATTTATTTTACTTTACTGATTGCCTTTAGGATCTGTAATTATCTATAAAATTCATTCACATTTATATTACTTTACTGATTGCTTCATGCATGTGTAATTTCTATAAGTATTTATCCCCATTTATTTTACTTTACTGATTGCCTTTAGGATCTGTAATTATCTATAAAATTCATTCACATTTATATTACTTTACTGATTGTTGTCTGCATGTGCCATATTCTAAGTATTTATCCCAATTTATTTACACTTTACTGATTGCCTTTAGGATCTGTATTTATCTATAAAATTCATTCACATTTATATTACTTTACTGATTGCTTCGTCGCATGTGCTGTAATTTCTATAAGTATTTATCCCAATTTATTTTACTTTACTGATTGCCTTTTGAATTTGTAATTTATCTAAAATTCATTCACATTTATATTCACTGATTTGCTTTATTCTGTATTGCTGTATTTCTCAAGTATTGCTCTTGTTATTTTACTTTTGATTACCTTTAGGATCTGTAATTATCTATAAAATTCATTCATTTATATTACTTTACTGATTCCTTCGTCTGCATGTGCTGTAATTTCTATAAGTATTTATCCCCATTTATTTACTTTACTGATTGCCTTTAGGATCTGTATTATCTATAGCGAATTCATTCACATTTATATTACTTTACTGATTTAAACGTCTGCATGTGCTGTAATTTCTATAAGTATTTATCCCAATTTATTTTACTTTACCAATTGCCTTTTCTGGATCTGTAATTATCTATAAATTCATTCCATTTATATTACTTTGCGATTTCCTTCGTCTGCATATGTGCTGTAATTTCTGCAAGTATTTTATCCCAATTTATTTTACTTTACTGATTGCCTTTGGATCTATGAGTATCTATAAAATTCATTCACATTTATATTACTTTACTGATTGCTTCATCTTCTGCATGTGCTTTCATATTTCTATAATGTTATCCCATTTATTTTTACTTTACTGATTACCTTTGGATCTGTAATTATTATCTATAAAATTCATTCACGTTATATTCTTTGATTGCTTCGTCTGCATGTGCTGTAATTTCTATAAGTATTTATACCATTGTTCCTTTACTGATTGCCTTTAGGATCTGTAATTATCTATAAAATTCATTCACATTTATATTACTTTGATTGTGTCTGCATGCTGTAATTTCTATAAGTATTATCCCAATTGCTTTTCACTTTACTGATTGTACCTTTAGGATCTGTAATTATCTATAAAATTCATTCACATTTATATTACTTTTAAGTTCCTTCGTCTGCATGTGCTGTAATTTCTATATTGTTACTCCAATTTATTTACTTTACTGATTGCCTTTAGGATCTGTATTTATCTATAAAATTCATTCACATTTATATTACTTCTGCAATTTGCTTCGTCTGCATGTGCTATGTTTCTATAAATATTGTCTAATTTATTGCCTTGCTGAATTTTACCTTTTGGATCTGTAGTCTATCTATAAAATTCATTCATTTATATTCACCTTTGATTGCTTCGTCTGCATGTACTGTAATTTCTATAAGTATTCCATCTTATTCTTTACTTACTGATTGCCTTTAGGATCTGTAATTATCTATAAAATTCATTCACATTTATATTACTTTACTGATTGCTTCGTCTGCATGTGCTGTAATTTCTATAAGTATTTATCCCAATTTATTTTACTTTACTGATTGCCTTTGGGATCTGTAATTATCTATAAAATTCATTCACATTTATATTACTTTACTGATTGCTTTAATCTGCATGTACTGTAATTTCTATAAGTAGCATCCAATTTATTTCTTTTCCACTGGAATTGCATGGATCTGTTATCTATAAAATTCATTCATTCTCTTACTTTACTGATTGCTTCGTCTGCATGTGCTGTAATTTCTATAAGTATTTATCCCAATTTATTTTACTTTACTGATTGCCTTTAGGATCTGTATTATCTATAAAATTAGCTGCATTTATATTACTTTACTGATTGTGTCTGCATGTGCTGTAATTTCTATAGTATTTATACAATTTATTTTTATACTGCAGTTGCCTTTAGGATCTGTATTATCTAAAATTCATTCACATTTATATTACTTTACTGATTGCTTTGTCTGCATGTATATGTAATTTCTATAGTATTTATCCCAATTTCTTTACTGATTGCCTTTAGGATCTGTATATTATCTACTCATTAATTCCCATTTATATTACTTTGTTCTTCGTCTGCATGTGCTATTAAATTTCTATAGTATTTATCCCATTTATTTTACTTTACTGATTGCCTTTAGGATCTGTAATTATCTATAAAATTCATTCACATTTATATTACTTTACTGATTGCTTCGTCTGCATGTGCTGTTCTATAAATATTTATCCCAATTGTACTACTTACTGATTGCCTTCGGATCTGTAATTATCTATAAAATTCATTCACATTTATATTACTTTACTGATTGCTTCGTCTGATGTGCTGTAATTTCTATAAGTATTTATCCCATTTTATTTTGTTTACTGATTGCCTTTAGGATCTCTTAATTATCTATAAAATTCATTCACATTTATATTACTTTACTGATTGCTTCGTCTGCATGTGCTGTAATTTCTATAAGTATTTATACAATTATTTCCTTTGCAGTTACTTTAGGATCTGTAATTATCTGTAATTATTCCATTTCTCCTTCACTTTACTGATTGCTTCGTCTGCATGTGCTGTATTTCTCCAGTATTTATCCCAATTTATTTTACTTTACTGATTGCCTTTAGGATATATTCATCTCTCATTCATTCACATTCTCCTTCTTTACTGATTGCTTCGTCTGCATGTGCTGTAATTTCTATAAGTATTTATCCCAAATTCAGCTTTTACTTTACTAGTTACCACTTCAGGATCTGTAATTATCTATAAAATTCATTCACATTTATATTACTTTACTGATTGCTTCGTCTGCATCAATATAATTTCTATAAGTATTTATCCCCAGCTTCTATTTTTACTGATTGCCTTTAGGATCTGTAATTATCTATAAAATTCATTCACATTTATATTACTTTACTGATTGTTTCAATGCATGTGCTGTAATTTCTATAAGTATTTGTATTTATTTTTTATGATTTTGAGATCTATTCTCTATAAAATTCATTCACATTTATATTACTTTACTGATTGCTTCGTCTGCATGTGCTGTAATTTCTATAAGTATTTATCCCCATTTATTTTACTTTACTGATTGCCTTTACTGGATCTGTATTATCTATAAAATTCATTCACATTTATATTACTTCTTCAGTTGCTTCGTCTGTATGCCATATTTCTATAAATATTTCTCCAATTTATTTTACTTTTAGTTGCCTTTTCAGGATCTGTAATTTATCTATAAAATTCATTCACATTTATATTACTTTACCAGTTGCTTCGTCTGCATGTGCTGTAATTTCTATAAGTATTTATCCCCATTTATTTTACTTTACTGATTGCCTTTAGGATCTGTAATTATCTATAAAATTCATTCACATTTATATTATACCACAATTTGCTTCGTCTGCATGTGCTGTAATTTCTATAAGTATTTATCCCAATTTATTTTACTTTACTGATTGCCTTTAGGATCTGTAATTATCTATAAAATTCATTCACATTTATATTACTTTACTGATTGCTTCGTCTGCATGTGCTGTAATTTCTATAAGTATTTATCCCAATTTATTTTACTTTACTGATTGCCTTTAGGATCTGTAATTATCTATAAAATTCATTCACATTATATTACTTTACTGATTGCTTCGTCTGCATGTGCTGTAATTTCTATAGTGTTATCCCAATTTATTTTACTTTACTAGTTACTTTGGATCTGTAATTATCTATAAAATTCATTCATTTATATTACTTTACTGATTGCTTCTCTTGCATGTGCTAATTTCTATAAGTATTTATCCCCATTTATTTTACTTTACTGGGTACCTTTAGGATCTGTAATTATCTATAAAATTCATTCACATTTATATTACTTTACTGATTGTTTCAAATGTCTGCATGTGCTGTAATTTCTATAAGTATTTATCCCAATTTATTTTACTTTACTGATTGCTTTAGGATCTGTAATTATCTATAAAATTCATTCACATTTATATTACTTTTGGTTAGCGTCTGCATGTGCTGTAATTTCTATAAGTATTTATCCCAATTTATTTTACTTTACTGATTGCCTTTAGGATCTGTAATTATCTATAAAATTCATTCACATTTATATTACTTTACTGATTGCTTCGTGCATGTGCTGTAATTTCTATAAGTATTTATCCCCATTTTTTTTTTTACTTTACTGATTGCCTTTAGGATCTGTAATTATCTATAAAATTCATTCACATATTACTTTACCAATTGTAGTATGTGCTGTAATTTCTATAAGTATTTATCCCAATTTATTTAAACTTTACTGATTGCCTTCTGGATCATAATTATCTATAAATTCATTCACATTTATATTACTTTACTGATTGCTTCGTCTGCATGTACTGTAATTTCTATAAGTATTTATCCCAATTTATTTTACTTTACTGATTGCCTTTAGGATCTGTAATTATCTATAAAATTCATTCACATTTATATTACTTTACTGATTGCTTCGTCTGCATGTGCTGTAATTTCTATAAGTATTTATCAGCAATTTATTTTACTTTACTGATTGCCTTTAGGATCTGTAATTATCTATAAAATTCATTCATTTATATTACTTTTAAGTTGCTTCGTCTGTATGTGCTGTAATTTCTATAAATATTTATCCCAATTTATTTTACTTTACTGATTGCCTTTAGGATCTGTAATTATCTATAAAATTCATTCACATTTATATATTACTTTACTGATTGCTTCGTCTGCATGTGCTGTAGTTTCTATAGTATTTATCCCAATTTATTTTTACTTTACTGATTGCCTTTAGGATCTGTAATTATCTATAAAGTCTATTTCACATTTATATTACTTTACTGATTGCTTCGTCTGCATGTGCTGTAATTTCTATAAGTATTTATCCCCGTTGTTTTACTTTACTGATTGCCTTTAGGATCTATGATGTCTATAATTATTTCACATTTATATTACTTTACTGATTGCTTCGTCTGCATATGCTGTAATTTCTATAAGTATTTATCCCAATTTATTTTACTTTACTGATTGCCTTTAGGATCTGTAATTATCTATAAAATTCATTCACATTTATATTACTTTACTGATTGCTTCGTCTGCATGTGCTGTAATTTCTATAAGTATTTATCCCAATTTATTTTACTTTACTGATTGCCTTTAGGATCTGTAATTATCTATAAAATTCATTCACATTTATATTACTTTACTGATTCCTTCGTCTGCATGTGCTGTAATTTCTATAAGTATTTATCCCCATTTATTTTACTTTACTGATTGCCTTTAGGATCTGTATTATCTATAAAATTCATTCACATTTATATTACTTTACTGATTGCTTCGTCTGCATGTGCTGTAATTTCTATAAGTATTTATCATTTATTTACTTTACTGATTGCCTTTAGGATCTGTAATTATCTATAAAATTCATTCACATTTCTATTACTTTACTGATTCCTTCGTCTGCATGTGCTGTAATTTCTATAAGTATTTATCCCTGTTTATTTTACTTTACTGATTGCCTTTAGGATCTGTAATTATCTATAAATTCATTCACATTTATATTACTTTACTGATTGCTTCGTCTGCATGTGCTGTAATTTCTATAAGTATTTATCCCAATTTATTTTACTTTACTGGTTACCTTTAGGATCTGTAATTATCTATAAAATTCATTCACAATTTTTATATTACTGATTGCTTCGTCTGCATGTGCTGTAATTTCTATAAGTATTTATCCCAATTTATTTTACTTTACATTACTGGATCTGTAATTATCTATAAAATTCATTCACATTTATATTACTTTACTGATTGCTTCGTCTGCATGTGCTGTAATTTCTATAAGTATTTATCCCAATTTATTTTACTTTACTGATTGCCTTTAGGATCTGTAATTATCTATAAAATTCATTCACATTTATATTACTTTACAGTTAGCTAGTCTGCATGTGCTGTATTTCCTATAGTATTATCCCCCATTTATTTTACTTTACTGATTGCCTTTAGGATCTGTAATTATCTATAAAATTCATTCATTTATATTACTTTACTGATTGTTTCGTCTGCATGTGCTGTAATTTCTATAAGTATTTATCCCAATTTATTTTACTTTACTGATTGCCTTTAGGATCTGTAATTATCTATAAAATTCATTCACATTTATATTACTTTACTATGGTCATACAAATGCTGCATGTGCTGTAATTTCTATAAGTATTTATCCCAATTTATTTTACTTCACTGATTGCCTTTAGGATCTGTAATTATCTATAAAATTCATTCACATTTATATTACTTTACTGATTGCTTCGTCTGCATGTGCTGTAATTTCTATAAGTATTTATCCCAATTTATTTTACTTTACTGATTGCCTTTAGGATCTGTAATTATCTATAAAATTCATTCACATTTATATTACTTTACTGATTGCTTCGTCTGCATGTGCTGTAATTTCTATAAGTATTTATCCCAATTTATTTTACTTACCCTTTTGATTGCCTTTTAGGATCTACTTGTGGTATCTATAAAATTCATTCACATTTATATTATTTTACTGATTGCTTCGTCTGCATGTAATTTCTATAAGTATTTATCCCAATTTATTTTACTTTACTGGTTACTTAGGATCTGTAATTATCTATAAAATTCATTCTTTTATATTACTTTACTGATTGCTTCGTCTGCATGTGCTGTAATTTCTATGATATTTATCCCAATTTTATTTTTTTACTTTACTGATTGCCTTTAGGATCTGTAATTATCTATATAAAATTCATTCACATTTATATTACTTTTACTGATTGCTTCGTCTGCATACAATGCTGTAATTTCTATATGTATTTATCCCAATTTATTTTACTTTACTGATTGCCTTTAGGATCTGTAATTATCTATAAAAATTAATTCGGATTGATTGTTTCGTCTGAATGTTTTGTAATTTCTGTAAGGATTTTTTCACGTTCATTGTTCTTAACTAATTCTTTTGTAATAGGATGCTTTGTTTATATGTGTCAGTACTCATTCTTATTAATGTACAAGTATTTCATTTTTGCTTTGGCCAAATTAATTAGTTTTCTCATGAGAGTTACTGTTAAGTATAGGATTATATATTTTATTACAGTGTATAGTTTTTATGCACAAGATCATACGGTTTCCCCAATTTTAAAATATATTTCAATAAATATAATATGAAACACAATAATTTTTTCCCTAAGTTTCCTTGAAAAATAGCGCAGTTTCTTATGTAAGGATATGTCTTATCCGAGTTACGTACGGTTATTTTAGAAATTCGCAAGTAGAAAAGGTGCTACTGATAAGGTTTGCACTCCAATTTCTCTTTTCAAAATGTTCTAGTATTAAAAATGTTTCTTTGAATTTCTGGGATGCGGATTTATCATTATTTACACTATTTGCATTTGGACTATTGTCCTTTTTTGTTGCTTCGGGCGTTGTACTATCTAGTCTTAATCAGGTACACGCAGGCCGAAACGTTTTGATAATTACAACGAATAAGAGTCTGTATATGAATATTGCACCACAATGTTTCGAAGTTGTGATAATTACAACAAAAATGAGATCAATAGGCAGTTTACTACCAGTAGATATTCTCATATTATGAGATAATGTTCAAACAATTCATTTCAAATTGTCGGTTGCTTATAACCAAGCTTCGTTAAAATTCGTTGATTTCCGTAATATATATATAGTCCGAATATATATATAATTGAAAGTTTCTTGAAATAAAATTAATATTTTAAGGAATTATCTCAAGTTTGTTATCTTCCCCGACTTTACTGGAATTTTCTTGCGTCACGATTCTTTTGAAGAAGTTTTTTTTTTTATTTTGGAAAGCAAGAAGTCGGAAGAGAGTTACACAAATGAGAAGTGCAATATAAATCTATTAGCATCGATCTTATAATTACATCTAACAATTTTAGCTATAAAATGATAAAAACTTACCGTCAATCTAATCAGTTAAGTGCCATACGTGTTACACGCTTTGGACGATCATGCCTCGAAAGAGACATGACTGACTGGGCAGAATATTATCCCGCAGTAGGTAGCCACTTCTTTCTGCGGTAGACTAGATGCCAGCCAAGGCTATAGAACCCAATTCGTCCTATTATTTAACTCATAACTGGAGGGAAGAGACGGATTAATACCTTTCCCAAGGGTATTTGTATGCAAGTGAAAGCTAGGAATTCAACTGGAATTCGAACTCAGATCCCCGATTTGAATTCCAGTTGAAGTCGGGGAGCTGAGTACAGCACTTAAACTAATAAAATCTAGCTACCAATAGAGGAGAGTTCATCAGTTCAATTATCCTAAAAGTCTTTATAGAACAGGCAAAGGGAAGGTACGTTATGGAGGAGGGAAAATGACTGAAATCAAGATGCTAGGTCATGACTAATAACAATGAATCTTTTTTAATGCTTATTATTTATCTCTGAATGTATAGCAGGAGTGCATGACAATATTCAAAGCAAGGACGAATAAAAATTTAAGATAGATTCTGGAGAGAAAAATTGTCTAACGTGACACACTGAGCCAACGTTCATAGCGTCATATTTAGAAATTGATTAAATATGTTCTTTTTATTTCATGTTAGCAGAGAATATTAGCCCGAGAAGGCGTAACGAGTCTCTTTTCTGGAGGTTAATATTAGCTATGCTAATGGGAGGCTTAAACGATTAAAAGAGATTAGTTTTTGTTTGGAAGTGATACTATTTACAAGCCGTTACTTGTCCCAGTTAACAATAGATTTTAGATTATTATTTTTTTATATCAGTTACCAATTGTAACTTATAAAAGTGATCAAGTTTAACATTTATAATTTCTTAGATACCTGTAGCATAGAAATCGTCAATAAGCTTATATATAATACAAATGTGAATAAGAAATTTCCGTCTTTTTGTTTTTGTTTTTTATTTTTTATTTTTACTTTTTTATTTATTACCTATTTTTTACTTTTGTATTTTAATATTAATTTTTTATCAAATATTTCGGAATTTGTTTAGGATAATGTTAGTGAAAATATCATGTCACCATTTCTATGCTTGCCTGTAGGTGATGTCTTGTTGGCGAAGTACTAGCTTGAGTCATAAATAATTTCGATTTTTGTTTGTCAGATTTATTTTAAAAAAGTACAATTGCATTTTATTCATATATGAAAATTATTATTTTTCGTTGGTTGTTTTGTTTTTATGGCATGTCCACCTCGGCGAGTCATTTAATGACAACTAAATTTTATTTATTTATTTATTGCTGGTAATACCTTTTTCTTTCAACAATTTATTGTTGTTTTTTTAAATAAGTTTTGTGTCTAGTAATACTTTTTCTGTTCGAGTATCAAGATTCATTGCGATTTGTTTTTAAGGGCAGGGTCCCCAAGTCCTACCCTGTTATTTAACCCATAACTGGAGGGAAGGGACGGATTAATACCTTTCTCAAGAGTACCAGTGCTTAAGTGAATGCAAGTTATTCAACTGGAATTCGAACTCGGCTCATCGATTTCTCTTTCTGAGCCGATATCCACTGCACAACAACGCACATCCGTCACTAAACGCTTACAGCACTTGGTATTCCCAATCGGTCACTCATCTAAGTAAGCCGAGAATTATTACGAAGACTTGTCTCTTATTATGTAGTTCTTCGGCACATTTTGTCTGAAAAGACTTAATGCAAAAAAAACTTTCGACAAACCCTTGAATGGGGTTTTCATTTTTTTTCCATGCACAAAGACAGGTAAATATGTTATGTGAGTACGAACCAACCAAACAACTGTCGCATTTCGTCTCGTCATTTGATTCAGACCCAAGGACCCCAACACCACTTCATAGATTCTTTCAATGAAAAAGGGTTTCTTTTTCGTTTTATTACACGAAAAGGACAGACCTGGTATCGTCAATTCTAGAAGGCAGTGGGAGAATTTCAAGGGCATGCATAGGCACTCGCTGGTGTGACAATTCTGTACGTGCAGCCTTTGCCTGTCTTTCGATTCTGCGTGTGGATGACGCATATTTGCGCTATTTTGTTTTTATATCCAGATCATCGACAAAGGCAATATATCACTGGAAAAATAAAAAGGTCTAGGAGGTATTTTGATGAATGGCTGTCCATCCTGACCTAGCCTCTACATTCTATAACACGGTTTTTTCTTAGCAATTGTTTTCTGGAGTATTCTTTTTAAATGCTGTCTTGTGCTGTCAAGGCGAGAAATGACTTTTTTTCCTATTAACGAACACCGGTGGTTATTCAACCAAGCTTTCTATGGACACGTTGCAGTTGATGGACGTTAAAATGTGTATTTAGTGTTTTCTACTGTGTTCTCGTTGTATCTATAGGTCTTGTCAATCTATTGTCTTGTCTTTTGCATTAAACATTGTCGTATGTAACCGGATATTTTAAAGATCTGTTGTAGAAAAGTTAAATAAAATCAATCAATCAATAATAATAATAATAATAATAATAATAATAAGCTGAAGGATTTATTCTTTCAGCACAAGACCAAAGTCTTTTCACTAGGAACTTTCAGGCAAATATTATACATAATAATGTGGATCCAAAATGCAGTTTCTTTGATAAATACACAGAAAAAATAGACCATCTAATCGCAGGATGTTCTGTACTTGCTCCAAATGAATATAAAAATCGTCACGATATAGTGGAGCAATATTTACACTGAACAATGTGCAAGCACTATGGAAAATATATAAACAAACACTGTTATGAACATCACCCAGCGCTGGTTACAGAAATAGAAGATGTCACCATGCTATGGAAATACAACATCTACACAGTCAGGAAAATTGAAGCAAATAGGCCAGACATTATTGTCAAAAACCATAAAGAAAAAACTTGGCTATTAATTGATATAGCTTGTCTATCGGATTGTAGCATGGCAACCAAAGAATTCCAAAAACTGTCAAAATATAAAGACCTGGAAACTGAAATAGAAAGAAAATGTGAAAATTGAAAACATGTATCGTACTAGTGATAGTGGGTGTACTTGGAATGATAAACATAGGAACAAAAAAAACACATATATATAAGCATGCGGTGTAGATATAGAAGAATCTAAAGGAGTATCCTGTACATAAAGTGGTAGTATAACTCTCTAAGAGAGCTCAAAATATGCATGTATATAAATACATATAGAGCAAATATAAAAAAATTTAGGCAGAGACGTTATTTCATGGTAAATAATTAATAATTATACATATTATCTTGATCGTTGTATATATATATATGTATATATATATATATATATATATATATATATATATATATATATATATATATATATATATACATATATATATATACAACGATCAAGATAATATGTATAATTATTAATAAGCTCAGCTTGTACCCCTACAAATTGTCGTGATAGGTGCAATGTTTATTGGAGAAGATTATGATTTTGAAGTATCCTCATCAGGACTTACTATTGAATCTTAGGAAGGAATTCATTAATAAGTGCCGTCATAGTGCGGATTTTAAAATTTAAATTTTAAATTTTAAATTTTAATTTTTAAATTTTAAAGTTTTTAATTTTTTAAGTTTTTAATTTTTAATTTTTTCATTTTTCATTTTTCATTTTTAATTTTTCTTTTTATAATTTTGATGTATATGTGTATCTTTGTGTGTGTATGTGCATATTTGTATATATGTGTGTATATATGTATGTGTGTATATATGTATTTATGTGTGTAAAAATTTTGTTAGCTATTTAAATGCTCTTTTTATAATATTCATTAATTTTTTATATTTTTATATGTATGTATATGTATGTGTGTGCATATGTATAATGTATATATATATGTGTGTGTGTGTATATATATGTGTGTGCATGTGTGTGTGTACACATATATATTGTGTGTGTGAATTTTTGTATATGTGTACACATATATATGTGTGTATGCGCATATATGTGTATATACATATATAAGTGTGTATGGAATTGAATGTATGTGTGTGTGTATGTATATGTATATGTATTCATAATCGAAGAATTGTGTGTATGTGTATGTATGTATGTGTGTACTTCTATATGTATGTATAATTGTAAATGGAATTCTTTTTTTTACCTAGCGATGTCTTTATTTAATTTAAATCAAATGACGTATTTTTTTTTTTAATTATTTTAAATCCTATATCTTTTTATTCCCTTTAAAAATAATTATGCCTTTTTAAGTAAAGGCCTTTTTCTAATACTTCAACGTTTTTGGGAAGTTAGGTTTTTGAATATGTCCAGCGTCTGTAATATATAAAAATATTTTCTTTCTTTTCTTTTCTTTTTCCCTCCCTTCCTTCCTTTATCTCTCTTATCTCCCACCTTTTTTCCGAGTTGCTTAACCTTACATCAATTCAACACGGCCGTCCGTTAATTTTTAAGTTACAATTCTCTTTCCTTTTTTGCGAACCCAGACGATGTCAATTTATTCTTTTCTTGTTTATTTGATTTTATTTTGTTTTATCTTTTTCTTTTTCTTTTTCTTTTTTAATTTCTTTGCAAATCTATTTAAAAAGGAAAATTAGACTGATTTTTCTGAAAGGATTTTTCTGTTGCTGAGGTGATGTGTTATCACCCGTGGGGATATTCATTTCGCAATGATCACCCAACATCATTAATTTAATCCTTGTTTAATTTATATATATATATATATATATATATATATATATATATATATATATATATGAGAAAAAATTCGACGGGAGTTATTATTATATTAATAATTATACATATTATCTTTATCGTTATATATATTAGTAATTATATATTATACTACGTCAAATAGCAGGATTCGGAATTTCATGCGTTATGCAATTATCAGCTGTATATTTCAGACTGACATTTTAATGGATTTGAATTTATGTTCATTCGATGTCCATGGGAATTAAATCTTATAAAGTTAAGTTACCGAGTCGTGACATAGAATTGGGATAATTTTTATATTTAATCAATATATATAAAAGACAATCTCTGAATCTGCATGTGACTCTTCCCTATGCACGCCTACATTTTTTAAGCTACGCCATTCAAAATTTCTATGGACACATATCTCCAGGGAAGACAGATCAACACATACTTTTTGAGTTTAAGTTAAGCAATTTTCCCTTTCGCACTTTTTGGCAAATGGGGACGATTGTTTACATTTGATCCGTTAAACATCTAAGATCTAAGATGGTTACTTGATTACGTCACAGAAATCAAATCTAACGTGTCAAACCCAACTAAAATATTTTTTATTAAAAAAAAAACATATGAGCTTTATATTTAATTTTTATTCCGACGCTTTATTTCCGTAAAACATCTAAGATCTACGATGGTTGCTGAAATACGTCACAGAAATCAAATCACACGTGTAAAAATTATTAAAAACAAATGAGCCTTTATATTTAATTTTTATCCCGACGTTTTAAAAATTCATTTTGCTCAACAAAAAATGTAAATATTTTCCCCCGTAATTTAGAAACAAAAGAAATACTTTAAAATACAAAGTTTTTTTTAAACAAAAACAAAATATATAAAAACAGAAAGCAAAAAACCAATGTATAATTTAATTGTCTAAGTCTTGATTTTTTTAGATTCAATATTTCATACTTCAAAAAATAAAATTTAAAAAAATATATTCGCTAAATATTTCATGCAGGAAATCAATTGTCTCTTATTTGTGTAGCATTAATATAACTTTTTCCTCTAAAATTAAAAATGTCTACATTTTTAAATATTCTTCGAAAATTTCTGAACTGAGAGCGTAATAGTCTTTATATTTCTAATTTCAGTAAAGAAAAAAAAAATTTTTTTTTCAGTTAAATTCATTTCGTCAACAAAAAATTTAAATATTTTCCCCCGTAATCTTGAAATAAAACCAAACACAATGTTGTTTAAAATGTCACACAAAACATCAAATCACATTTACGCAAAACAAAAGAAAATAGATTCTTTTAATGGAATTTTTCAACAATTTTTTATATAACTATTTTTTTATATAACCGAGTTTTAAAAAAATTATCCATTTAATATTATAAATATTATTGCATCACGAGATTTTGTGTGAGTATTGAATATTGTAAACATTGCGTTACAATTCTGAACTAAAAGCGTAATTGTTTTTATATTTCTAATTTCAGTAAAACAAAATAAATAGTTTTTATTTTTCAGTTAAATTCATTTCGTCAACAAAAAATGTAAATATTTTCCCCCGTAATTTTGAAACAAAAACAAACGCAATGTTGTTTATAATGTCACACAAAATCATCAAATCACATTTACGCAAAACAAAAGAAAATAAATTTTTTAATAGAAGTTTATTTAACAATTTTTAAACAACAATTTTTTATATAATAATTTTTTTAATATAACTGTGTTTTAAAGTGAGGCAGCGACTACAAATGCTCGGAAATCGCAACACGCTGCACTAATCATCTAATTAAAAATGGTCTCAGTTGCACGGGTAACGCCGGGTTATGGTGATAGATGATGATAGTATATATATATATATATATATATATATATATATATATATTGTAGAGGGTGCTAAGAAGTCCCTCAAATAAATAATAAAAAGAAAAATGCACTACAAATAAAGTAAAATAAACGTTTGTTTATTTTTGTAAAAATATAAAATTGTCCGTACAGCTGTAGAAAAAAGAGAGAGAAAGGAACTGAGAAAGTGAGAGGGAAAGGTAGGACGATGTGTAGCGAGCGAGATGAGAGAAAGAGAGGGTGAAAGAAGGTGCACTGATACGGATTCTGCCTGTTGTGTGAACTGCTGGATTCTCTCTGTGTGTATGCTCGAATCTGTCCGCGTGCCCTTTGATGTCAGCTTGTCGCTGGTCCTCCTCTGGTTTGATGAGAGTTTCTACCTTCCTTATATCTGAATGGTGAGGCTCCGGGGAGATTTAAAAATAGGTTTCTTATGTCGAGCCCTGATTGGTCAATAAATCATATTTTTGACCACGTGGTGTTCTTTCCACTACGTCCGAACTTTTGGGTGCGCTGTCCTTGTTTTTGACCCCACAGTGTATGGTAAGGAGTGAATTCTCGCGCAATTGTATTTTTTTGAGTTACACGTGTGTGAATTAATTTTTATTGCGCGCGCGTGTGTGTGTGTGTGTGTGTGTGTGGAAAATAAAAAAAGAAACAGCACAATATATATATATATATATATATAAGGCAATCTGTGAGTCTGTGTGTGACTGTTCCCTATTGACGCCTTCATTTTTTAAGCTAGGCCATTGAAAGTTTCTAGGGACACATATCTACAGGAAAGCCTTGTCGACACATCATTTTCTCTTTCGCACTTTTTGGCCAATGGTGCAGATTGTTTATATTTCCTCCATAAAACATCAAAAATCTAAGATGTTTGCTAGATTTTGTCAAGGAAATCAAATCACACGAGTCAACCGCGACTAAAATATTTTTTATTAAAAAAAAATAAGCCTTTATATTTAATTCTTATTCCGGCGTTTTATTTCCGTAAAACATCTAAGATATAAGATGGTTGTGAATTACGTCACAGAAATCAAATCACACGTGTCAAACGCGACTAAAATGTTTTTTATTAAAAGAAATGAGCCTATATATTTAGTTTTTATTCCGCCGTTTTAAAACTTCATTTGGTCAACAAAGAATGTGAATATTTTTCTCCGTAATTTTGAAACAAAGAAATATTATCCAGTCGGACCCCGCAAATTACCGCCCTATCAGCCTTCTTCCGATCTTTGGCAAAGTGTTCGAAGCCATTATCAACGTCGAGGTGGTCCAACATCTCACAGCCCACAAGCTTCTCTCGAAACAAAAAGTATGGCTTCCGCTTCACCAGATCTACTGCTGATATGCTAACGACCATCACCGAGTACATATACCAGGCTCTTGACAAGAATGGTGAAGCCCAAAACGTTGCATTTGATATCTCGAAAGCGTTCGACAGTCTGGCATGCTGGCCTTCTACACAAACTGCGGAGCTATGGTATAACTGGACATTTGTTTGACCAAATCCAGTCCTTCCTCTCTAACCGCACAATGAAGGTGGTATTAAACGGACATGCCTCCCAGATCTACCATACGAACGCGGGTGTCCCTCAAGGCTCTATCCTAGGTCCTACGCTCTTTCTGATCTACATTAATGATCTCTCTGATGACGTAAGTTCCCAAGCAGGTATGTACACCGATGACACCACAGTTTACTCTCGCCTTGACCAAAAATCTGGTGTGAGTGACAAAGCGAACCTCGCAGCCGAGCTTCAAAAGGACCTCCAATCCGTAGTGGACTGGGGTAAGAAATGGTTCGTAAATTTGAATGCTTCTAAAACGAAGCTGCTATCAATTAAACACCATAGACAATCGCACCTACCTCTTATTAGCATGGAACAGGCTTGACTCCCAGAGAGTAAAACACTACGCCTCCTTGGCCTCACACTCTCAGTGGACCTCCAGTGGAATGACTATATCGAATCCATTGCTAAACCGGCTGCTATAAAAGTCGGTTCTCTGTGTAGGGCCCGTAAGATTTTTCCGTCTGAATCAATCCTGCACATATATAAATATACCATCCGCCCGTGTATTTAATACTGCTGCCACATATGGTCGGGTGGCCCTGCTATTCTCCTCGGGGTTCTTGATAAAATACAACGGAAAGTCTGTAATGTGATCGATACCGACTTGGCAGACCGGCTGCAGTCACTCTCTCACCAGCGTGACGTGGCATCCCTGTACCTCTTTTATAAATACTTTTAGGATTTCTGCTCCGATGATCACTGGTGCCCCCTAGATACGAATTTGCACGAGATACTAGATTAGCAACTAGGTCCCACCCTCTTACAGTGAAACCGATAAGATGTCACCGCAATTTCTACTCCAACAGCTTCTTTTCTCGCACATCCCGCATGTGGAATTCCCTTTCACATGATTGCTTCTCCAAGATTTTAAATGTAACGTCATCAGACACCTCCCAACAAACTATTTCCGGAAAACATCTAAGATCTAAGATGGTTGCTGAATTACGTCACAGAAATCAAATCACACATTTCAAACGCGATTAAAATATTTTTTATTGTAAAAAAATGAACCATTTTATTTAATTTTTATTCCGACGCTTTAAAAACTCATTTGGGCAACAAAAATATGTGAATATTTTTAACCGTAACTTTGAAACAAAAAAATGATTTTTTAAAAAAAGTGTTTTTTCGAACAAAAATAAAATAAAATATGTAAAAAAAAATGCCAATTGTTAATATGATTATTTAAGTGTGTTCGTTTGAGAATTAATATTTCATACTTCAGAAAATAAAATAAAAAAAGATTTTTTTCGCTAAATATTTCATGCAGGTTATCAACTGTCTGTTATTCGTGTAACATTAATGTAACTTTTTCCTCTAAAATTAAATGTCTACATTTTTAAATATTCTTCGAAAATTTCTGAACTCAGAGCGTAATAGTTTTTATATTTCTAAATTCATTTACGGCAAAAAAATCATTTAAATATTTCCCCCCGTAATTTTGAAACCAAACCAAACACAATGTTGTTTACAATGTCACACAAAATATCAAATCACGTTTACGCAAAACAAAAGAAAATAGATTTTTTTAATAAAATTTTTCAACAATTTATAAGCAACATTTTTTTATATAATTATTTTTTATATAACCGAGTTTTAAAGAAATTTATCCATTTAATATTATAAATATTACTGCATCACGAGATTTGATGCTTCTGTGTGTATTGAATATTGTAAACATTGCGTTACAATTCTGAACTAAGAGCGTAATTGTTTTTATATTTCTAATTTCAGTAAAACAAAATAAATAATTTTTATTTTTCAGTTAAATTCATTTTGTCAAAAAAAAAATTTAAATATTTTCCCCCGTACTTTTGAAACAAAAATAAACGCAATGTTGTTTACAATGTCACACAAAAAAATCAAATCACGTGTGCGCAAAACAAAAGAAAGCAGATTTTTTAATGGAATTTTTTAACAATTTTTAAAGAACAATTTTTTATATAATTATTTTTGTATATAACCGAGTTTTAAAAGAATTTATTCATTTAATATTATAAACATTGTAATTACTGAAGGGGAACCTGCTTCAAACGCCGTTTACCGGAAGACAATCAATGGAACTCTGCAATGGCGGAAGGTGTCTTGCATCATCTCCTACTACTTAAATGTTCTGAGTTGCACGGTCAACGTCGGGCTATGATGTTAGTACATTATAATTTATTATATTTCTGTTATATCACTATCATGATTTTGATTTTTATGTTAAATTCATTTAGTCAACAAAAAATGTAAATGTTTTCCTCCGTAATTTTGAAACGAAAACTAACGCAATGTGTACAATGTCACACAAAACGTCAAATCACGTTTATGCAAAACAAAAGAAAAATTTTTTTAATGCTGAATTTTTTTAAATTCCCAAGCTGTCACTCATCTAAGTATTGATCAGGCGCAACGTTGCTAAACTTCGGTGATCGAGCGAGAACCGCTGTATTCAACGTGATATGGCCGTAAGCCCTCCTCATGTGTATATTTAGTAATTACTGTCATTATATATATATATGTAAGCAGAATAAATAAAGATTCAATTAAAGGTTTCCATCTACTCATCTCATATGTTCTGAGTTGCACGGACATCACCGGACTATGATGCTAGTAATATATATACAATACAGCTCTATTCATACATTGAGCACTGTTTTATTAACACCTGAATAATAATAATATAGATATGTTCACCCTCCTCATATGTTGGTTAGTTGGTTGTTTTTGTTTTATCGCATATCAATTTCGACAGGTCATTTATTTCCAACTAAACTTTATTTACTTATTGCTGGTAATAACTTTTTCTTTCAACAATTTCTTGTTTTTATATATGTTTTGTGTCTAGTAATACTTTTTCTTTTCGAGTATCAAGATTCATTGGGATTTTTTTAAGTCAGGGTTCCCAAGTTCTACCGTTATTTAACCCATAACTGGACGGAAGTGATGGATTAATACCTTTCCTAAGGGTACCAGTGCTTAAGTGAATGCAGGGTATTCAATTGGAATTCGAACTCGGCTCACCGATTTCTCTTTCCGAGCCGATATCCACTGCACCACAACACACATCCGACACTAAACGCTTACAGCACCTGGTATTCCCAAGCGGTCACCCATCTAAGTATTGAACAGGCTCAACGTTGCTAAACTTCGGTGATCGAGCGAGAACCGGTGTATTCAACGTGATATGGCCGTAAGCCCTCCTCATGTGTATATTAAGTAATTTACGTCATTATATATATATATATATATATATATATATATATATATATATATATGAACAGAATAAGTAAAGATCAAAATTTTATATTCTTTTATATGTGTGTGCATCATTTGTAAAAGAAAATAGATGCATATTTTATATGTAAGTGTATGTATACGAAAATGATGCATGTTTCAAGCGTATTTAAACTTTAGACGGATTAAGTTTGTTTATATGTCGGTAACGTTAGCGTGTGAGAATGAAAAACGGAATACATTTCTGTTTAAAATTATAGCGAAATAATGTATACAAGTATTAAGCGATGGATGATTTTTTTAAAAATAAAGTTTCTGTATAAGAGAATCAATGTTTAATGCATGAACGTGTGTGTTTATGTGTCGGTAAGTTTAGTATGTGTGAGAATGCTAAAACTAGGAAAATTTCCCGAGAAATAATGAAGAGAGTAATAGATTGCTATGTGATGTCTATCCTTCAATATGGCGGTGAATAATGAACAATATAATCAAAGATGATGAAAAAACTTGAAACAAATGAAATGTTCTACAGAAGGATGCCGGGAATATCATCGATCAAGCGTGTGAACAATGATTAGGTTTTACAAAAGATGAAAACGAAAAGGGAATGACTACTGAGCATCAGAAAAAGACAACTGAATTTCTTGGGACATGTGATGAGAAATGAAGGCTTGGAGAATATGAAGCTCACAGATCAGATAAATGGAAAAGAGACAAGGGAAAGCAGCGAATAACTTAATTGATGGGCCTGAGCAGGTGGATAGCAGAGCGGGGTTTGGGTGGGGTAACAGGAGAAAACATGCTAAGAACTACCATGGATAGGAAGACGTGGAAAGCCATGATCGTCTACGTCCCGAAGATACATGGCATAGAGAAGAAGAAGAAGAAGAAGAAGAAGAAAAAGAAAAAAGAACAAGAAGAAAAAGAACAAGAAGTACATTTTTGTTTAAAATTATAATGAAATATGTATACAAGTATCAAGCTAAGTTTTTATGAATAAATAAGTTTTGAAAGAAAATTGTTAACAGTTGGAATCAGTGAAATAATATGCATATCTCTGTAGTCTAAATACGCTTGGCGCATGCATTATTTTTGCATACATACGCTAACATTTAAAATAAATATTACTGTTATTGAACGTGCTACACACATAAAAGCGCAAACTTTTTCAACATTTAATAGAAAATGATCATCTATTACTGTATTACACGTGACACATATCTAACCAATAAAATCAAACTTCAATCGACATGCTGCAACTTTGTTTTGTTTTGTTTTTTAATTTTAAAAAATTAAATACTCCGTCTTAAAGCTCTAAAGTAGCTTATTAAAGTGAAAGATATAAGATTAAAAACACTTTTTTAACCTGTTCGTTGCTTATTCTGTTCTTCTTCAATCCATATATTTCTCTCTCTCATAAATACATACATATATATATATATATATATATATATATATATATATATATATATATATATATATATGCATGCATTCCCTCTTGTCACGCTCAGGGGTGATAACCTGTCAGAAAACAGTTAATAATCCTCCCAAATATTTTGCCGTCATTTTTGACAGCAGGGGTACACTCGTGGAACATAGTCTATAAAAATCTGTCTTTTCGCTCTTGTCCAGGGAATCTGGCTAACAAGCGTCTGAATATTATTTTTCTAAATTTTAATTCTTTGGTTTTTGAAATTACTATGGACTAATAAGGTGAACGAAATAAAATTTTCGTGTGAAATCATTATCAAAGATGACATTTCTTACTTTCATCAATCAAATGGCGCACTCTTTCCCCAAAATTACCAGCAGGAAATACGCCGCCAGTAATTTGACATGAATAAATTATAGTGATTTGATATATATTTCATGAAAAGAACTAAATATTTATTTAGAAATGGAATACGAAATAGAAGATCAATATGAGAAGCCAACTTCTCCAAGCCGAGATTTTTATTTTATTTATTCAGATATCATTTCGGGTACTTTATGAAGTTACATTTATTTATATATTGACGGGAAGATACTGTTTTGGAAACGACTGGGTTCTGTATTATCTTGTAACACACTTGTAATCAAACACTGAAAAACTTTGAAAAGTGACTGTGAAATATGTCCAACATTAGATTTGTTTGCAATATATAGATGAAAAATATGATTTTTTAAAATACCATAACTTATCAAGACATAGGCGATTGTGGATCTTCACAGCTTTTCTTTCTTATCGGCGAATTACCATACATTCTTCAGAACGACAATGGAGTCGTTTTTAGTAGCTTTTTCCACAGTTTAGTGCTTAAGCTTTCAGTTCTCATAAACTTTTTGGCAGGCAGGTCTAAAAATCCCAGTTTTTGCTGATATTTAAAACATAACTAGAATTAATAGGGCTGAATTCATTCCTTTTCTACGGTTCAGTCAGTTAAGTGCCATACGTGATACACGCTTCGGGCGATCATGTCTCGAAAGAGACATGACTGACTGGGCAGAAGATTATCCCACAGTAGGTTGCCATTGCTTTCTGCGGTAGATTGGTTGCCGACCAAGGCTATAGAACCCAATCTGTCCTGCTATTTAACCCATAACTGGAAGGAAGAGACGGATTAATACATTTCCCAAGGGTATTTGCGTGTAAGTGAATACAATGGATTCAACTGGAATTCGAACTCGGCTCCCTGGTTTCTCGTTCAGAGCCGATATCCACTGTACCACAACGCACATATTAGTGTGAAAATGATGACAGCAGATTAACATGTATATACACCCATCCGTTGCTTCAAGTTCGGTTTTCATAACTGAGGAAATTGGCCAGCATTCACTGCCACATATATGAAGATTGCTATCACATACACTCTCTGCTTTTAATAAAATTATTCTCCTTTTTAATGCGTTATTAAGGCTTACGACCATATCACGCTAAAACTCCGGTTCCGGATCGATCACAGAAGTTAAGCAACGTCAAGCCTAATTAGTACCTAAATGACCGTTTGGGGAGACTATGTTCAGTAACCACTGGATGTGCGGAGAGCACAATAGATAACGGCTCGGCATTGTTAATCAGAGAGCCGGGTTCCAATTACAGTTAGGTTCGGTATGTTCACTTACGTACATATAACTTTGGGAAAAATATGATTTCACCTCTTCTTCTCCCAGTTATGGGTTCATTGATAAACTTGTATCACTAAACCATTATCATCTCGAAAAAATATTACAATCTAAAATTATTTTCTGGCTTTACATAATTTGGAAAGTATTGATAAGCTGTAGAAAAACTAATCAGCCAACCGTTCTTATAATGGACACAACAATCTCACAATTCTAATTAGTTCTCATATGTAGATATTTTTCTCAGTACGGGGGAGTGGGAATAAATGACATTCCTTTTGTTATATTGTGTAACGATTTATGAAAACTAAACAAAACTATATTAGTATTTAATATCTCCACATCTATTCATATATAAAACTAGCAGTATAGCTCGGCGTTGCTCGGGTGTAATGAAAGCTTTAAAACTAATCGCTGGTCATAAAGCTCAAACTCTTTGGACATTGGCACGAAAGACTAAAAAACAATAGTTGTTTCCAGTTAAAGCGAAACCATAGAGTGAAAGAAAAATGAATGGATGTAAGTCAAATTTTGATTTCCTGGTATCGATATCAAATAAGTTTTTTCGTCATGAACTGAATTTTGAAGGCTAAATAAGTTCTCTGAGTAAATGGTATCATGGCTGAGACTAAGAACTACAATTATACCTACTTACAGCCAAACGCAAAGCAAAAACTAAAATAAAGAGGCTAAAAAACAGATTTTGATCAGACCCGGTAGGATATCGGGGTATCGATTTCCAATATCGGAGTCAAATACGTCATCTAAGGATAGAACTGCATTCTTGAAACTTCTGAATATCGTTTTTTATATCTTTGTCTATGAGTGTATGAAATTTGATTAAAATCGGACCACTCCTTCTATAACCCGATTTTTTCGATTTTTGATATTTATCGGAGGTACCTCGATACAAAACCTAGCTAACACTCGCAGATGCTTATAGTACAAATGTGTACATTTTCAAGAAAATTGGCTCAACCGTTTCGGAGTCTAAAATAAAAACAGGCCGAAATTTGTTGCCTACACCGAAAGTCATTCAGCAGTTAATTACATGATTGCGTTAGAGTTAGGGGAGACAAAAAGAGCGAGATGAATTTCGATTTTTCTGGTCGTTCAGATCAATAAAGGTAGGTTTCTTCAATAAATAATTGTTGATTTGAGTTCAGCATATACATTTGCATGGAATTAAGCAAATTTTGGAAAAGTTTGAAGGGAGAAAAGCCTTCAGGCCCTAAAACGAAAATTTACCAGTAATTCGACGGAATTCGAATTCGGCTCCGCGATTTCTCGTTCCGAGCCGATATCCACTGCACCACATTCAAATTTCATCAATTGATTTTCAAAATTGAAGGAAACAAAGAGTTTGTAAAAACCTTCAAGAAATATTATGATGATTTCAACAATATTGAGCGTGTTGCAAAAACAATGTTAACCGTAAACTGAGGCCAAAATATCTGTTGACCAGATAAAAAATTTACCAGTAGGCTTAATATTTAAGCCACTGGTAGCACAATGAATGTTTAGAGGTCAACCTATATGGTAGGTAGAGATAATTTTACGCTAAACTCTTGAGGTCGATTTACGCTAATTCTTTGTTTAGTTTTGCGTCTTTATTCAAAAGCGCTTTCGGATATTGTTATCCCCTTTCAACCTCGTCTTTTGCAACACTTCTCTGCTATTATTATTATCATGAGAGGTCACAATCCTAACAACATAACCAAATAACACCAGCAGATGGACACCACAAGAACAGTGCGGGAACACTGTAGAAACTTCCAGACATTTTGTAAATGAAAGCAAAGCGGAAGGAAGACGTGATTTATGGGTTTTTATGAAGATACAAGGTCCAAATTAATGACGTCAAAATCAAGCAAATAAGGAAAATGAAATATTTGAGAAAATTTATAACAATATATAACTGTCCTTATTAAATTGAAGAATAATATATTGCTTTTGAAAAGACAGTTTCTGCTAAGAAAACTAATTAATTAACATAAAAGTATTAATTTTGATACGAAGTGAAAAGATATAGGCTTCAGAAACCCATGTTTGATTTGCATAATACTCGGTTTTTATTTAAAATGATGTTTCCTATCAGAACGTAAACACTTGTTTATTTTTTACTTCTTAATAATTTCACTCCCCCCCAAGCAAGGTGAGATTGCACAACGAAAGAAAAAAATAGATACAGGGAGAATTACAAAAAATATAATAGTTTAACGTGTTTAAAGATAATAGAAAATGACAACTGATGTTACATTTAAATTTTTGGAGATTGTAGCTAAAAGATGAGCAAATAATTATAATCTATTAAATGTTATATATTCTTGGGGAATATAATAAGAAGACGTGGTTTGCGCCTCAGATTGAGGAATCGGAGAACCGGGATTGAATTCCAGCAGAGTTTATTACATGGTAATACTCTTGATAAACTTATGAATCCATCTCTTTTCCCCTCCTAGCTATAAATAAAAAAGCAGGATAAAGTAGTTCCTACAGCTTTGGGAAACAAACAATCGAGAAAAAAAGTTGAATTCAAACCGTATTGCATTGTTCTGAAAATGTGTATACATGCGGCTGGTGAATCCAAATTTCTACTGAAACTCGTACTACGGATTCGCCTGTCCGAATGAGTACGAACTTGGTCCGCGGTGGGTTCGTTTAACGGAACCGGTGGAACCGACCAGGAAAGTGCCGCCAGATAGTTTTTTTTCCAAATTTTTATTATTACTGAATATATGATAAACCACCTCTCAAACACCAGGTTCTAAATGAGCGCGGCCTTCAGTTTTTAAACGATTCTTCAAACCCATAGTCTGGACTTAAACTTTTAGACTATTCTGTGTTTCAATTTTCTACATGCATAAAGTTATTTTTAAAATCAAGAACATTTTTAAAGTAATCAGTTTTTAAATCCCTAAATAACATCTTTGGCACCATACCATAACGAATGGATTGAACATTTACATACAGGTTAGTCTACGAAATTCTGCCGCTTTATATGACATATATGGGCGCGTGCCCGAGTGGTTAGAACGTTTGCTTTCTGATCATAGAACCCACCTTCGAATTTCACCATTGACGATTTGTGATGTTATCGGTGTGGAATAGGCGTTTCCAGCTTGGTGCAACTTTGGAAAGTGCTTGAAAACAATAGAAAGAGTTGACGCCGAGAAATCTAACAACAAAGTTGCAGCATAAACCAACCACATGTGGGCTCTGTGGATGTTGAACACACACAAGTGTGACTGAGCTAGAATCTGCAATAGGGATTGGATCGCCTCCCTGGTAGACGGGTATCCTCGAACAAGTGTGACCAACTATTATATAACATCAATCAGCTAAGTGAAAAAATAATATTTTTATTAAACGTGCATACATATATATGATAGAATAAGTAAAGAACGGGTAAGAAAATTATATTAAATAATAGATGTTTCTTCAGAGATTTAGTAATACGACACGGATTTAGAATAAAAAAAACAGCAAGTTGATTGAAGTTTGATTTCATTGGTCAGATACTTGTCACGTGTAATATACCCCTATGCCTGTTCATATGTATATGTGCCACGTGTATAAGAGCAATATATGTCTATTTTAAAAGTAAGTAGGCAAAAATGTCTGTTTAAATGTATGTATGCGAAAGTAATGCACTTCTCAATTATATATATATAAACTTTGATCCAAAAGGAAAAGCAGGAAGGTAAGTCCCAAAAACCCGATCCTAATTAATATTAATATTTTAATATTAAAAATAATCCAAGTGGAGGGCTCAGTGTAATTAATATTTAAATTACAGAGCCAATTATAAAATAAAAATAAATTTCGAAAGTTTAAAAGCGTGGAATGATCATTTCAACATGAAATTCCTAAGAGAGTTTTCACATCTCATCGGCAACTATCAATATTCAAAATGAAATGAAATAAAATAAAATATTACCGGCGGAAGTTCAAAAATTTACGTCTCAGAAAAATTACATACCAATCAAAGTCTATTTTTAGATTTTGGACAACATGAGATGTAAGTGAAAAATTTAAATATTTGGCTTTGTCTAGCTCTAAAAAGGGGAAGGGAGTAACGGAAGAAATAGGGAATGGTGTTTCACTGGGAAGTGAGCTAAACAAAATGGAAAGAGAGGGAGGAAAAACGAAAAAGAAAAGTAAAGAAAATTTTATTTTCGTAGAGACGCTAGGGACTTGTTAACAAAACTAGCGTTTATAAATGGGTTGAAGTATTAGAAAAAAGATTTTTAGAAAAAACTTTATTTGGGGGGAAAACTTGACATATGTTTTATTTAAATTTAATTAAATTCATCTAATTAATTATAAACCTAGATTTAAATTAAAAATAAAATTAATAAAATTTATTAACAAAAGTTTTTTAAATTTTTAAAAAATTAATTTTTTTAAAAAATGTTATGTATATATATATATGCAGGTTTCATTAAAAAGGACACACAATGTATGTTGGTTAAGTTTTACATGTAACTTTTCTTGTTGATCTGAAAGCTTTCGACTAAACTTTTTGCCATTTTCAAGGATGAATGTTATTGTACCTGTAACAGAATGTATGTAGTGCTTTGTGTGATATGGAGTAGAGGTATGTATAGAGTAGGGTGTATAAAATTATATATGTATAACGTGTTTTGATGAAATATTTGAGGCAATTAACATAATAATATATTTCTAATAATTTCTGATCTTTTATCATTTAGGCAGATTTTTGTAAATGAGCGTGCCCGACAACTTTTCATCATTCCAACATTATTGTGTCAGTTGATGTTTACTTAAGATTTACATAAAAATTGGTCTGTTGCTAAAAATTGTTTCCTGGAAGCATTGCATATTAAATAGAATTTCCTGTAAGGCCGGGGTGGCGCAATAAAACATTTGATAGGAGCACACATCACTGCCAAATAACGAATAATCGTTGTCAGGTGAGCATTGAAATAATCAATGGAGGGTTTGTTCAAATCGAACGCAGTCTTCATCCGTCATTTCCAAAACATCTTGAAAAATGCCGGCTCTCGGCTCGTTAGTATTCAAAGCTGTCTTTTGAGCGTTTCACTCAGGCAGACGAGAGGAAGAGAGGCAATGCCTTCAGATATAGGTCGAAGTAGGCGTTTCTTATTCTGAGTGTGTGGAAACCAGGGAAAATTAATTGCTGATTGAAGGTTTCCTAACACTTTTCTGTATCGGCTTTTGATTTGTTTTGTTTTCGGTTCTCACATCACATTTCATTTCACTTTATATATATATATATATATATATATATATATATATATATATTGGTTATCCACATACAAGCCTTTTTCGCTGTATCACAGATCATCAGAGTGGCTGAACACATCCACTTGCTTCTGGCCGGAATCCAAGGATTGAGGATCTATTTTTTTGTTTAGCCGCATATCAACCTCTATGGGTTATTTAATACCGAAATCTAAATAACTTGAACTCAATTTTATTTATTTTAGGATAATTTATTTTCTGTAGTACAAGTTTTACTAGATGAACCGGAGATGGGAAAAAATAAGATTCATACCTTTTCTTGAAGCTATTTGCGTGTACGTGAATATAACGAATCTAACTGGAATTAGAACTCGGCTCTCCAAGTAACAATTATGAGCGATTATCTATTACTCCATCCCCACATACAGCACCTGATATTTCCAAACTGTCGCCATCAAGGTACTAACCTGGCTCGACGTTACTTAACCTCGATGATTGTACGGTAATCAGTCGTTTCAATGTGGCCTTAATCGTTTCTGAGTCGTAATTTATGGCTTATATCAAGCATTTACATGTTGTTTAGAACCAAAAATAATTTTTAGGTTCCAGGTTATAATAAATTTTAGTGGGGTTATAAAAAGATTTTACTAATAGAAGACATACTAACAAACTCAGGCCTGAAGTGAAAAGAGAAGAGGAGAATTCATATCTTTCAGTACAAATATGCAATGTTAACGTTTGTATTGCTCGATTCTATTTCCACGGCTTATCAACTTCTTGCAGGTTATTTTAAACCAGAAAATATTTTTAAACTGTAATAATTTTTTGTAGCTATAATGATTTACAGCAGATACCTCCACTAATTCGCGATACTTAAGGTTTAAAATTACCATCATCAAATACCACAATCAATAACTTTAATTTTAATTTTATCTCACCTGAGTCCATCTTGCACATATACAAATCAACCATCCGACCGTGCGTTGAATACAGTTGTCATATCTGGTCGGGCACCCCTGCCAATTATCTAAGGGTTCTCGACCAGTTGCAAATAAGTATCTTTAACGTGAACGGTCCCGTTCTAGTAGTCGACTCCAATCACTTATTCACCGTCGGGATGTAACTTCCCTCTGTCTATTCTACAAATATTTTCATGGCTTTTGCTCCGACGAGCTTAGCTCACTGATGCCCGCTCCACAAGATTTTACTCGAGCAACCAGACTGGCAACAAGGCCCCACTCTTTTACATTTAAGTCAAATAAATTCAGCCGCCACTTCTACTTTTTCAGCTTTTTTTTTCTCGCACTTCCCTCTGTAGAACTCTCATCCATTACCTTGCTTTCCTGACAGCTACAATTTCCAAGAATTTAAATGCAACGTCAGTTCCCATCTTTTGCCCTCTTGACTCCAGTCTTTCTGTTGTCTTTTCCCCATCACCTCGTGTATCTTGTTTTTTTCCTTTCTCATTTTACCCTCGTAGCTGTACTCATACTGGCATTCCCATCCCTTTTTTGCCGTTTTTCTGATACCCTCAGTAACTGGTTTGTCTTTCTCTTTGCTTTCCCTCTGCTTAAACTTTCACTCTTCTCTTAAGTAAACCCCTTGCGCACCAGTGGCGGACCTGTCTTTCTTGGGGTAAAACGATTAGAAAATAAAAAAAAACAATGTAACCGGAAAAATCCAACAACCTTGTAAATGTGAACATCAAGATCAATAAAGATTACATAAGCACTTAAAATTATTTTTTCTGTTTTATTTCTCGATGATGGCACTATTTCCTGATTTAAATGCAAAGTTAACCGTTATCTTCTATTTTCTTAATTCTTGTTTTTTTATTGTCTTCTTTCCTTCGTTTTTTTATATTCTCTAAGACTCAGTAACCTTCTACATCCTAGTGGCTTTATTGCCTTTCTTGCATAATTAAAAAAAGATGGTAATAAAAAGGGAAATAAAAGCGAGAGAAGAAATACTTTTTCATAGACTGTTTTGGAGAAACAGACCCACCATTAATTATATAGATCCTCTTATTCGCGATACTTAACGTTTAAAATGAATTTTGAAAATTATAAATCTTTCTTGAGGCTTTTATTTTAGATTTAATTGAAAGCTAAAGAATTAAACTATTTCCATGAAGTAAAACAGTTTTTAGTGTATTTCAAACGGAAATTATACTGATTCGAGTTGATTTAATTTTATGTGCTAAAAATGGCTGATTAACACACTTTTCCTCTGCCATCGCAATGTAATTTTCTTTATTAGAAAACCTTCCAAAAATAAAATATAGTTTTATGAAACTTTATTTAAGGAATATTATCCTATTTAACGTATAATTAATCTGATTTGAAACAAATACTATTTACTTTAAGTAGAAAATAACATTGAAATGTTTTTTAACATTAATAGTTTGATATACGTACATGCCATCGTTCATTGATCAGTTAACAAGAATTGATAAGGTGTTGACAGGTTTATTGTTGTTTTAGCAATAATTTGTCTCTATAAACACAATTTAAGAAAAGGATAGGTGATTGCTTTTCTTATATAATTTTTAAGTATTTTTAAGTAATTTTTAAGTATTTTTAAGTAATTTTTAAATATTCAGTAATCTCAAAAATGTTAGAAATATTTCATGCAATCTAATTTTAGAAATGTTGAATTTAAATTTGCAATAATCAACGATCTTATTTTCTGATAATGACGTGTATAGTCACTCATATTTTCAGAATAAGCACGTTTGCACACATTACAAATATTATAGAAATCTTGGAGCGTGATGATTTATACAAAACTTTTTAGTCTTTGCTTAGTGAATATAGTTTTCATTGAATAACTTAATAACCTCACGGGATAAAATTTTGAAGAATTTTTAAATGATTTTTTACTTTTTATAAAATATTATATTTAAAAATAAATGTAAACGATTCTTGTAAAATTCATTAATCATCGACTTTTTTATGAATCAAGAATGCCCTTAATATATATTATTAAATAAAACAAATTAAAAAATTATCTAATAAACTAATGTCATAGTTTAATTGCATTTTTATTTTACTATTTAGAGCAAATGTTTGGGATAGCAGTAACTGTTTTAAAAAAATAAGATCATTTACACTCTTCAAGGAGCCCTGCGTTTAAGCAATAAAACAGTTCGTGATCAGAATTTAATTACTAGAAATTTTATAAAATTAAGTAAGTGGAGTGGGTGTAACAGATGTAAAAATATTCATCAATATTTTCTAAAAATAATAATTACAAAAATTGATGAATTAAGTTGTGAATAAATTCTAAAAGTTTCATTAAAATCAGACGATTATTTGATTTTTTTGAAGAATTTCCAGTTCAGTATCTTATTTTACCGAAAAAAATATCCATCACAATTTTTAGTCAACTAACTAAAATTTCCAACATGCTAGAAAAGATTCCAACTTAATATTGAAATAAAAATTTAGACGCTAAATCTTTGTATGTATTAAGTTTAGAGCCTTTTTTGGCCCTGCTATGCTTCTTTTTCAACGAATTAATGAAGTTAACTAAATTACTGATAGGAATTTTACTAATAAATTATTAGCTGACGCGGGAAGCAGTGGAAGCATACTTTTACCAAGGGCACTTAAATGAATCTCAACTGAAATTGAAACGCAACTCTGCGATCAACAATTACGAGTTAAACTGCCTGCCCATCCAAGTTTGCTGTGCCTGGTATTTTTAAACGATTATCCTTCTAGGCTCAACGTTCAAACAGAATCAACCTTCAGTCTGAACAAGTATCAAACAAAGACGTTTTTTTATATTCAAACGATATTCATCCTTAACTGATGTTTCAGTAACAATCAGTGGAGAGCAAATGATCATTTAAACTTTCTCCCCTGACAATTATGTCTACGAACAGTTACATTGTGGAACCAACTATCAACAGGATGCTTCCTCGATCAATACAATTTTGGCTTGTTCAAGTCTTGTGCCAAATGTTATTTTCTTCACATATACTCATAAACAGTGGGTCCTATTCCGTACTCTTCTACATCGACCGACTCTTGGCCTTTGTTTTATATACCACTTCTTCAGGTATAGGCCGCTTCGACAAAATAAACTTGAATAAAAATTAATGAGAATAAACTGCTGCTTATTGGAATAAAATACACTACAACAATTTCGGCGAGAATAATCTCGAACCAAAATGATGAGCTTATCAACTTTCAATATGACGGTACATGCATAAATTTCAATAAAAATGATGATTTTTTCACTGATAAAATCATAGGAACATAAATTGAATTGAACGAAAAGAAACATTTTATTTTCACACAAAAAATGACCACAAAAAATGTAACAATTCATATATATATATATATATATATATATATATATATGTAGTTATATTTTTATTCACTTCTTCTTTGGAGACATTGGCTGTAGAGTGGAGTAGGCGGGTCTGTTCGGAGGATTAGCACACATGCATCGCTGCAGCCAGCAAGACGGCTGGCCTCTTCTGTGTTCTTAATTCGACTGCTATCTGCCAACTGCCAAACTGACTTCACTTAAGTAGGCAATCCGCCCGATACGTGTTATTTCCACTGTACTCCGTCACATCTCAGGTGCTGACTTCTTTGACCTTTGTTGTCAAAACAAAATTCAGCCTGCACCTGATATTTTGAGTATCATTCATTTCTTTTTTTTTTTTTTTGACAAATTTTGCAACAAAATTCGAATACATTACCGGGCAAAATTACGCACCGATCCAAATAATATATTAAACTTTTACATGGTGAACAATATTTAAAAAAAAACATTCACTGCCGATTCGAGTTACTAGGATGCATAAAGTTTACAACAGTTCTTGTTATTGTTACGAATAAAACTGAAAGAAAAGGCCGAAGAGAGGGCTGTGGTAATTTTCAAAACGTAGCTACACAAGTGGCACAAAGACAAAAACATGCAGCACTGCGTGAGGATCAAACTCAATTCTCTGTCGTAAATGATTTATCAAGGCAAGGATGCTAACAATTATTCCACATCGAATTGTCCTCGAAAGCTATACTGTGTCTGCAAATATATATATCGAAAAGAAATGAGAGGAATAACAGTAAAGAATTAGTACAAATAATTCCCAATGGTGCTGAAATTCATTGGAGTATCCTCGCATAGGTTATGATACTATCGGCGACACTAATATTGTTTAGTGTTACTAACTCACGAGAAATGTTATGCTACCTCATCGATAATAGCTGTAGCTATTCATACTATCGGTGACTTCCTAAATGAGTCATCTCAAAATGCAACAACAGACAATTAAAGATATAACTTTAGGAACGGAAAATTTAGTTTTATTTTCATTTTTTATTTGTTTTTATAATATAAAATAAGTCAAATATCAATTCTGATATTTTTTTGCATATGTGGGTCGTCATCGCTTTACCATTACGATTAGTTAAAAGCGAGAGATCGAAAATCGATCTGGTCCTAAGTTGACCTGTAATTAATTTCATAATTTTTTTCTTTTTTTAGGATTTATGTATCTTTATATTTAATGTTTACTTTACTGTTGATACCATTTTTATCTTCTCTCTGTATATTGCATACTACATTTTTTCTCGATTTAGTGAATATGACGCGTCCACTGATTCGTTATTAGTGTTAAATTGCAAGCACTTCGAGAAAGTGTAATGGTTAGCAAGCATGTTTTGCTAGAATAATGACGACTGAGTAGTAAGATCGATTCTCACTGGTTCCACCGGCTTTTTCGCTTAGTAAATCGCTATAATTGTCGATCGTCTTGGTTCAGGACCTGTCATAGCATTGACATTTCTTTTTCTGTCCTTCAAAGTCGTCGCCACAGTAGAGTGGGATAATTTCAGATCACGTGCGATCATATTTACTTTTAGTCTTCCTTTATATCTTTTAATCAACATAATTTTTTTTCCGATATCAACGGTATTTATTTTCTTCTTGGCAGGTTGAGGTATAAACAGATTTATTTTTTTCTCTTGGAAGACACCTTGGGTCGTGGTTGACGAGAAAATTAAAAATCACAAACGAATTCGGAAAAAAGTGTGTTGTACCGAGGCTGACTTTGAGCCGCGTCAGGGAATGCTAATGCTGTTGGGAGCTGATGCGCAAATTGTCGTACACCAATCTGGAAAACACTCTCGCTGCTAGAGCGCAGGATATACCAGTTCACGCTATAAGTTGGATTGGTGATAAGTCGATGAATACATGTGACCTGTAACTGAAACAAAAAGAAACATAAAACTTTCCCTAAAAAAAAAAAAGGTTCTGTTTTTACTCATTTGCTGTGCATGCAAAACTTTGCCAACGTTTTAAGTTTAACGATAGTAGTTTGACCATTAGTCAGCCAGTTAAGTGTCATACATGATACACGACTAGGTGATTATATCTCGAAAGAGACATGGCCGACTAGGCAGAATTTTTCTCGTAGTAGGTTGCTATTACTTTCTACGGTAGACTGATTTTCACCCAATATAGAACCCAACATTTTATGCCATCTAACATATACACCGAAAGGAAAGCGACAGATTAATCTCTTCCACGAGAGTTTTTGCGTGAAAGTTAATGCAAATTTGACCATACTGATTATAAAATGGTCACCTATTTTTGTATTCGCTTTTTTACATTTTCTGTCTAATTTGTCCCAGTTTTTTGTTACTACATTTAACTATATTGCCATATGTAAAAACAAAAACATAAGAAAAACTATTCAGCTTTATAAAATCATTAAAAGTATAAATATCTACATAAATAGTTTAAGAGAGAAAATAAAATCATTGCCATTAGTAGTCTGATACGTTGGGTCATCATCGCATTATATATAACTGAGCCTAACGAACAATAATAACTGATAATTTGCCCAATCAGTTTAACCGTCCATGTAAATGATTAATTCGGGCAAACGACTAATTCAATAGTAGCCTGGAGCTATAGAAACATAAAAAAAATATAAAATCAATCTGTGACTTCTTTAACTGTCTTCTTATTTTTTTAATTCTTCTTTCGCACTTATCCCCACATCATTTACTTTGTTTCTTATTTTTTGAAAGGTTAAAAAGGAGGCAATTCCTATCAGTACTGGAAAAAACGATAGCATCTACAGGACTTAAGCTATGTGAGAAATATATTCACATAGCTTAGCGCTTAAGCAGTGAACGGAAATTATCAAACATAACAAGACATACCTGGTATAGGAAAAACAATTTATTTGTCTTGCAAAAATATGCTGAATTTTGCTGCTACAGTGTAGCTTGGTATAGTCTCTTTTCTCTGCTTAGCTTGGTATAGTATCCTCCGTCTAGGAGTGGGATGAAAAAGACACAAGGAACTGCGATCCGCGACGTACAGGAACTTTCTTCTGGGTCTGCTTCTTTCACAGTTTCTTATCTTGGTATAAGATGATAGTGCTTAGAGAATTTTTCTCTAGGAAGGCAAGGCTTTGCCCATAGGGTATCCTTTTTAAGGTAAGAAGGGTAACAAGAGATTTTCTCTGTTACAAAGTTGTGGCATTAGCCTAAAAGATTACAAAGAATTGGTAAGATGGTCTCGATATAGCGAGACAAGTGGGCGCCAATTTAGGCCCTGCTGCAACAAAAATCCGGAGCGGCACAAATACGTCCGATACTGTTCGTGCTAGCTGAAAAAAGGAGAGAACAAAACCATCGTGTAAAAAAAACATAAAACCTCTGGTAAAGCCCGCCTAAAGTTCAAAACGAGGTTCGGGTTAAATCAGCCAATCAGGAGACCCGTTACATCTGTAAATTTCCGACAAAGCTAATTGTTTTCTGTAAAATTGTTTTAAGAGAAAGAGTTTATGTATTTCAATCGAAAGCATTACTGGCTGCTCGGACATTCAGTGCCAATGTTAGCTTGTAGGGAAACAGCTACCATTAAAGTTTTCATTTGACTTTTATTTTCATTGCATATATATTTTGCTTACCAACATTTACTTGGGCTTTCAATATCGTTTGTAATAATTTTTCTTTGTTTCTTTCTTTCTTTTTTTCTTACTTTCTTTACAACCGGGCGTTCATTTTTCATTACATATATATTCCTCTTACCAATTTCCCCTTATGCTTTCAATATTGTTTGTGATCCTTTTTCATTCATTCATTCATTCTTTCTTTCTTTCTTTCTTTCTTTCTTTCTTTCTTTCTTTCTTTCTTTACAACTGGGCGTTCTTTTTTTATTACATATATGATCCACTTACCAATTTTCATTTGTATTTTCAATGTCGTGTGTGGTATTTCTTTGTTTCTTTCTTTTAACAACCTTGCGTTCTATGCTAATAGTTTCTTCTACGCCCCCCCACAGCTTGTAGACCCATCTTTTTTTTTGCGTTACTGCTCTATCAATTACGATTTTCAAACATCATCTGTCTCCTTGAAATCAGTTATTTTATTGTTCTCTCTGTTTCTTTTAATCTCAGTAGCCCCTTGCGTCTTAATTCTCTTAACGGCTCCATTTAACTAACATGAATTATTTGCCTGTTTTTTCTTTCTTTAAATACTGATAATTTCTTTAATTATTTCTATTATTTTTTCTAAATTCATCCAACTCAGGACTTAATGGCCACTTATTTGAAGCATTCCTGAAAATGATGAGTGATTTTTTTTTTATCATCTTAACATCCATATCCATATCATATTTAACATCCATCCATCTATGGATGTGCGTTGTGGTGCCGTGGATATTCGTGTTGAGTACGAATTTGATTTGAATCCATTGCATTCACTTTTTTTTTAATCATATCACCCCGAGCAAGGCGGTAACGCCACTGATGTGCAGGGGGTTACGTAAGAGTGAAAAGTTTAGAAGAGAGAAAGCCGGAAACCACATCCTAAACAGGGAACCTCTACACCTGTTCTGTAGACGTGGGTGGAGTGTGAACCTGTCGATAGTTTAGTCTATCTACTCCAATTGAAAAAAAAAAAGAAGAAAAGTGAAAAAATTGGAAAACAGAAAACCGGAAACCACATCCTAAACAGGGAACAAGGGATGAGCCTCTTCACCTGTTCAATAGACGTGGGTGGAGTGTGAACCGGGCGATAGTTTAGTCTATCTACTCTAATTAACTTCCGCACAAATACCACTGGTAAACGTA